>JBBJLS010003259.1:0-16505 GCA_037577275.1 Bryconaethiops microstoma
GTTGCTCCAGGGAGACTGTCCCCTGTAGTTAGGGAATGGAAGTCGCTTTGGATAAAAGTGTCTGCTAAATGCCGTAAGTGCATTCATTACAAAGGGATAATGTTTATTTAGTCTGTGTTTGTGTGTGTGTGTGAGATACAGCTTGAAATGAACATGTTAAAGAACATACTCATCACACCCAAAAACAAAAACATCAGTAAAATCATAAATAATAATAATATATTAGACAGCAAATAAACAAACTCTTGACTGACTTAGTTAACTCAATCTCAACCTACAGAAAACTATTGTCTATTAACTATTATTGTCTATTAATTATTGTTTAATATAACGAATCCCATGTTCTCCATTGTGCTCTTCTTCTGATGTTTCTTTTATTTCTGTCATTTTGCTCTTTATATTAACCTTCAGAAAACTATTGTCTATTAACTATTATTGTCTATTATGGTCTATTATAAAAAATGATCATAACAGTTATGTGTGACAGACCAGCAAGTAGATCAAGACCACAACGTGTATTTATTTAAAGATTCTGTTTCTCTCTTTATTTGTTGTCTATTGATGTTATTTTATGGCCGTTTCATTTGTTTTTTAACAGATGTTGATTAATTCATCTCCTCCTAAACCAGTCTTGTCCAGATGTTTGTCTCCATGTATTCGTTTTCTCTGTCCTCCTCCTTTATCATATCAGCCTATAGAAAACTCGAATCTATTAACTAATATTTTCTAATAATCGCTATTATTCTCTATTATAACAGACAAATGATCAAAAATTCTATGCATAACAGCCCGACAAGGTATCCATATCCAGATCATACAGTGTAGGTTCTTAAGATTCAGTTTCTCTATATATTTGTCTTTTCTCTATATATATTTTTTTATTGATGTTCATTCATTCTGGTTCTTTTCCTCATCACTGTCCAGTCCAGACGTTCGTCTCCATGAGTTCTTTTCCTTTCTCCTCCTCCTTTATCATATCAGCCCACAGAAAACTATCATCAACAATCACATCCAGACAATACAATCTAGTTATCTACAGATTCAGTATCTCCATATATTTGTTGTGCATTAATGTTTTTGTTGTTTCATTCGTCTTTTTTTCCATTGCACTCTTATTCACTCATATGCTGCTCTTTCGCTCTCTTTTATCTGTCAGTTCACTCTTTATCAGATAAGCCTACAGAAAACTATCATTGTCTAATAAAAACTACTATTGTCTAATAATAGCAATTATTTTCAGTTATAACCATTTTGCATGACCGTCCAACAATCACATCCAGACAATACTGTGTAGTTATTTAAAGATTCAGTTTCTCTTTATGTTTATTGATGTTTTTGTTTATATATTTGTTGATAGATTTTATTATTATCTTTTTTGCTCATGTTCTCCATCGTGCACTTATCCTGCTTTCTTTTATATGTCAGTTCACTCTTTATCATGTAAGCCTACAGAAAACTATCATGTATTAACTATTATTGTCTAATAATAGCTATTATTGTCTATTACAACAGACAAAAGATCAAAACAGTAATGCATAATAGTCCAACAAGCTGCCCAGATCCAGAGCCTCAGTGAACCAGGCCTGGTCAGGAGTAACCAGTCATGGCCTGAACAGACCTGTTTACAGCAACAGGCTGGAGTTTGCCCCACCCGTATTGGTGTAAACCCCTCCTCTGCTTGATTAAGATAGGACAAGTACATTAAACCCAAGCCTGTCTGTGTTAAAATGCTTTAACCCGAAGCAAAACGTGCTCCTAACATCATACTTTAAAAAATAATGACAAAATATCCTCAAGTTCCAGCATCTGCCACACTCCTCTCTTTATATTTATTTTTTTGTTTGTTTAAAATAAAACACTAAAACTCGAAAGCGAACAACATGGTCATAAAACGCGTAATAAAACCGAAAGTGGAGTAAGATTAGACTGAAATGATGGTGAATATGACCTCCATTGCCGAAATACAGGTGGGAATTTAAAAAATGCCCTTTCACAGTGGACAGTGGAAAATTCCGCAGGGCCACAATGCGCATGCTCACGAAGCGCCTGCCCATCGCGTAATGGTTTGGTCACGTGACAAGAGCCAGTGGAGGTTGTAGTCAGAAGACCGAGGAACATCTACTGACACACTGCTTACAATTTTATCTCTGGAAACATTGTAAAAGTGCCTGCTGTTTTTTTCTTTCAGTTTTTTTTGTAACCCCCTAGACTTTTTATGTGCTGTTTTTCTTTCTAAATGTATGATCCGAGTACTTGAAACTGTCTAAAACAATCCCAAAAAACAAAAATCCCAAAACAACAAAAAACAAAAAACAAAAACCAAACAAAAACAGTTTAATATTGCTCAGACCTTAATGGGAATTCTTGCATTTAAATGTTATGGAACAGTCTTTCTAAATGTAAGATCTGCTTCATCAAAACACATTCGTTTAGGCAGACATTTGCGTAGCTTTGTATATTTGTCTGCATATTTGTATATATGCATATGAATATATGTATATATGTATATATATGTACAAAACCAAAAAAAATAAAATAAATTGATACAAAAGAAAAAAAAACCCCAAAAATTAGATGCAGAAGAAAGGCATATATACAGATATTTGTATATTTATATACAATATGTATATTTATTGATCTAATTTGTCCCTTACTTTTGATTTAGTTCTGCACTTTTGTGTTTATATTGTTCAGGTACCTCGTGCCCCTTGTCTATGAAAGGCCCTTTATAAATAGATTTTATTTGCTTTAATCTTTCATGCCATAAAAGGTCCTGCGTGCAATACAGCAGAAAGTGGGACCGAGGAAGATCTTTGTTGCAGCTTTAGGCTCCGAGTGCTTTTACATAACACGACTTTATTTTTATCGTTTTGGACAAAAACGTGCCTTTTTCTGAGGTCTGTTCTGCACATGAGAAACATCTGTCCAGCTTTGCAGCACGCCCCACGCGTGCCAAACCCCATGTTTTTGATGCCCCGCCCCAATACGTGTCAGCACGCCCCCGTCCCGCCTCTGCCACGCCCCCAAGCTTTCATTCACATTTCTCCCTGACAGGACAGGACAGGACAGGACAGGACTGTACGCACGTTTGGCTCGTAGTCACTGTCAGAAACAGCTTGGAGGTGAAACGATCTTTGTTTACTATTGTCAGCAACAGTTTCTAGCTTGACTTATTTGATAAATTCAAACTTATTTAATTGCATCGTTTTAGTCGACTTGATTGTCGGTGCTGATCTGAGCTGATCTGAATCTGAGCGTTATGAGAGGAACGCAGCCTTTAGCAGGCTCAAATGCAGTTTGTCCCGGGATGATGTCTCTATCTACAGGCTTTCCACGGTCTTCTCCCACCAGTAGAGTGCACAGGACGCCTACCGGCCCTGCAGGCGATTACCCTGACCCTCCTGCCCACTGTGTGCAGGATGGGGTCTGTTTCTCACCTCAAGGTAAGCCTGACTGAAGATCTTTTTAAGTGTAAGTGGAGAATTTTTATTGTAAATGTGTTTAGTGCATGGATTTTTTATTGAGTGATCCGCATGGGGGCAAATTATCCCAGAGAGACGTATGTACAGAAAACTCAAACTTTATTTATCTGCACATATTGGACTCAGCATAGTCTCAGTCCCTGTACTGTCCCTGTCCAGTACAGCGCAGCGTGATCAGTCCCACATCATGCATTGTGGGGGCGTGTTTGTATACTTTAAATACAGTTAGGACATCATGAAACAGATTTAATTCCAGTTCAGTTATTTTGATGCAAATTTTGTACTTTTTTAAATAATTGCAATTCATGATTTGGTGCAACTGGATACACACAGTGGATACACACAGTGTGTGTGTGTGTGTGTGTGTGTGTGTGTGTGTGTGTGTGTCCAGTTGATAGATAGATATACATTGAATTATGCACTAAATATAGATAACAGAAACAGTGCACCAAGCATTGTGTTGCCAGTGCATCACTTTTCAAGTGCCTTATTTCAATAGATGTTTTGCTACTAACAGCTTGGCATGTTTATGACAAAGTGCTTTAACTTCGAAAACTGTGTAAACAATAATGTACATTTTTAGAGTTGATGTTTGAAGTCCAAGCATTCCACTATTTTTACATCAAAGAAGCTTTTTTGGTTCTTTTATATAGAAACATCATTGATGCAGGAGCTGGTTCTTATAATAACAAATTTGTTTTTGCAGTTGATGTTTGGAGGCCAAGAATGCGAAAAAATAAGTTCCTAATTTTCTGAATGTAAAATATGTCAGTTTTGATGAAATCAGATGTTCCAAAAGGCAAAATAACACCCTCAGATATTTTGACACCCCCATCATTTACTAATTTATATGGTCACAGAGGCAACTCTAGCTGAGTGTTTCTGTTCCATTCATTCTTAAATCTTTCCCTGCAAGCCCAGCTGACACTGTCTCACGCTTAATGCCAGTCCTGCACTCTCAATTACCAGTTGGTGAGAAGTATGATATGACATGAGCTCTGGTGAAGTGTGGGGAGTCAGTCAGGAGGCAGTTAGTCTCAGAAGGGACAGCTTTGCTTACTGGGGGGTGTCCCAACCTGCTTATGAAAATGATGACCAGATCAAGGCAGCTTAATCCAGTTTCCTCAGAAGAGCGGCAGGAGCCTGTCCGCTCCGGTCTGGGACAACCTGGGACGGGTTTTATTTCTCACGTCTGCTGCCCCTCCCGTCCTCATTCACCGAATTATCTCACACAAATGCATCATATTTACCCTGACATTATTGTGAGCACTTGGGATAATGTGAGAAGTTTTGGTGTTTATGTTTATGCAGCTGCAGTCGGTACTTTGCTCTTTATGTTTAAATATGGGCTTGAAGGCCTTGTGGGTTCTAGAACACACAGAGCTTTTCCTGTCTGAATGCTTTCTGGCAGCCTGCAGGCTTCGAGAAAAGATACAGCATTATGCTAGATTGTTTCAGATAGTGACTATTGATCCATAAGCACCAAGTCTCAGTGTTGAAAAGAAATGAAGCTAAAAGAAAAAGGTCTGACATGACTGACCTTTCAAAGTAGTCTGACTTTACACCAGACCTTCAGGTTCTGGTTCAAAGATCGTGCTTTGATTAGGGTTCAGAGATTTGGAGGGTGTGTCTATCAAACGCTTTTGATAAGACTCTAAATGAAAAGGTACCACCTTAATAATTGCAGTTTTCTACACAACGTTTAAAACATGTTCTCCTAAGAACCCCAACATGTTTTAACTTTGGCTACCCAGTTAACTACGAATTCCTGAAAGCGCTCTTAAAAGGAAGGGTTCTTTGTGCTGTGCTATAGAAGAACTTTTGTTGTCCTAAAGAACATTTCAAAGAGTGAATGTTTATAGAACTATTTTTATAAGTGTGAGTATGAAGAACCTATTTGATAATATAAAGGTTCTGATAATATAAAGGTTCTAGGAAGAACCTATAAATTGGTAGAGAACTTCTGTATTTACTGGAGGTTCTTAAAGATTTCTAACACAGAAGAAAAAATGGTTCTGTGGTATCATTCATAGAACCCTCTGTGGCACCTTTCTTTTAGGAGACAGTGGTACCAAAAAGAGTACAATTCTGTTGAAGAACAAATATTGGTTCCCTAAAGAACTTTACAATGGAAGGTTGTTTAGAGAACCGTAAGTAGAAGTGTTGTGCAAGTGTGAAAAGGTAACCTTCAGATACTGTAAAGACTCTAGCAAGAACCCTTAAACTGGTACAGAACCTTTCTTATCTGAACGTTCTCCACGTTCACACATCTCATTTCTTTAGGGAGCAAACTTGGCATTTTGGTTTAAGGCAGTGGTTTTCAAAGAACAGTTCTTTTCTATGACGCAAAATCTGTAAATGATACATGCTGTAAATGTAGCACCATAAATGGGTTCCTCTATTGTTACATCAAAGAACCTTTTTGGTGCTATACAGAAACATCATTGCTAAGAGCGTAGGACCTGGTTCTTATGGAAAACCCCACAGTCTGTTACTGGAGTGTTCATATAAGGATATTGTTGGTAGAGCAACACATTCCATTTGGCTGCAGCAGCCCTCAGAATAGACGGCGAAAGGCTCTTTTTGCGTGTACAGTGTCCTCACGTCCCACACGTTGGTACATGTGGATCAGCCTGTGCTGCCAAAGGCACTTTGCAAACACTGTGCAGTTATTTTTGGGGGCTTTGACCACATCTTTGATCAACGCAATCGAGCCACAACTTCCACAGGAGCCCACAAAATCTATTTGTTCATGGCACAAAAGAGCGCTGTACATGGTTTAGCGGATGGAGTTTATAGTTTTCGTGGAGTTTTTATCAAGCCCCTCTGTTGGACGGCTGACGCTGCAAACAAAGAGATCTTGCAGAGCGTCTATAAGTAAATGCAGCTGCACTCGGCAGGACTAAGCTGTTGTCGTTGTTTGTTTCTTGGCCTCTGAAAATGTTAAGGAAACCTCTGGAGCCGTAGCAGGCCGGCAGCCAAGCGCTGTGTGAATGCGGCCTGTTGTCCGAAGGAACACAAGGCAATAGGGAGCAATCAGAACGGGCAGCATGGGGGGAAAAATCATTGTTGGGGTCATGAGCGATGTATGTGTGGGCAGCTGCAGCATCCAACGCTGTGGGGTAAGAATGTTTTTCCTACCCCTCTTTCTCCCCCTCCTTCCATGCCGGGCCCTGAGGAGCAACCTGGTTGAAGCCAGAGCGTCCTGGTCCACGTCGGCAGGCAAAAGTGCTCCCTCCCCTAACCCCCCCCCACCATACCCCTTCAAAGACAGTCTGTAGCGGACTAAGTGGGTAGAGTTCAAAAGTCTGGAATCAGTTGTCATATTAAGTGTTATTGTTTTCCAGTATATTCTTTGGATGTTTTAATATTTTAAAGTTTTGTAGGATCATTTTGTGGGGTCATAATTCATTATTTACGTGACCATTTTAAGCCTTTTTTTCCCATAGGATTTATACCATTAAACTACAATATATAAATGTTTTCCATTCTGATTGGCTGCCCCTCGTTCAAAAAGCAGTCTGAGCTGAAAACCTCAGTTTGAATTGACATATAAGAATGTCTGTAGGCTTAAAAAGTTGTATGTATATATGTTGGTTTTCACAGTTTAGTTTCCATACATGGACTGTGTGAAATGGGAAGTGAACGGTTTGAATGTTTCGGAGTGAATGTTTTGAAATCTTTTATTTTTTCCATCATAGAAAGATATGACATAACTTTCCCATGATAAGGGCCCTTTAAATGATCATCAGTATAGTGCAGTTATCTATTTATAGTCATTAATTGGATTTAATCTTATCTGGATGTGAATTGTATCAATTATGTAATTTGTTACAGCTCTCTACTTCTTCTTTCAAAAGTCCCAGCATTATAGCAGAATTGTTTTATACCTTTTCTCAGCAGAACTGATTTTTTGTTACTCTACACAGAGATTTAAATCTTTTGAATGCAAGTGTAAGTCAGGGATTTGTAGAGCTGGCATCGGACTTTATAACGTATTCAGGATCTGCCAGAGAGAAGCTCTTTCACTTTTTTATGGGCCAATTACGCTTTCTACCCTGCCAAGGACACGGAGAGCAGAACAAGTCGGAACAAGTGAGAACTGGCTTTGACTGGAGACTTAGATTGAAAAAAAACCGCACTTTCTCAGAAACATCAAGCAGTCAACTCACAAATTACAGAATGAAAGAAAGCCATTCAGCTCATTCATTGTACTCGTCCTGTTTTTGTTCCACTCTTGAGATGCAGCTGTGTTCCAGAACAGGTTTAAGTTAAAGGAGTATTTTGGTGAAAAATCGAATGTACCTTCGAATCAGTTGTAACTGATCAGCCGAGACGTGTTTGACACCTAAAGTTTACCTTAGTTTAGTTGATGGAAGTTTATATGCACCAGTTAACATGGTGCATGATAACTGAATGGCAAAATGCTTGCACATTTCCATCAGAGGGCATCGAATTGTTAATTAATCTCATATAGACTGGCTAGACAGTCTAGGCAAATAGAACTAGTTGATTTTTAACTGGGGTATAATGGGGCTTAGACAACCTAGGCAGTTGCCTATAGGGTGGCACAGGGGTCTGATTGGTATAGGGGTAGATAATTAGAAGGATAAATAGATTCAATATACAGATATGTAGATAAATTGTCAATTACCACCCCTTTCACAGTCGACAAAAAAATGAAATGCTGCTGTCAGAAACCATATAAGTAAGTCTTAGCATATGTAAGATTTAATTCGAGGTTAATCTATGTTAACCTTGGTTAATCTTGGTTGATCAATTGCTTTTATAGCAAGAAAACCAATATGAACGAAAATCTGTGTGATGAAATGTTGGTTATGTTACGACTGCACAGACTCACAGAGACAAGAAAAGTATATAAAGTCTAAATAAGTCCAATAAAAACTGCCAAAGTTAGGAATGAATGAATGAATGAATGAATGAATGAATGAATGAATGAATTTAGGGTCTGGTTAGATCTCTGGTAGCGAGAACACTGGCACTCAATCAGTCATTTTGCTGATTGATTTTTTTATTGCTGTGGATTTTGCCTTGGCAGGTCACCACTGAGAAGTGCTACCAGCAGATACACATTTCTGATCAGAGCATAGTGACCAGCTGTCAGATCCTGTCAAAACATGCCTAATGCCTAGATCTGATTCTTATCATATGACTCTAATTAATGGACATGAATACCTGTTTGTTTTACTCCACACTTGTATTACCTGATATTAGTTGATGCTCACTGTGTTTTATGGACCATTATGGCATGAAAGTTCATGTGCATTGGGATGATTGGACACCCTAGAACAGAGGCAAAGAATGTGTATCACACTTTGATTTTCCAGTGTATTTCAGTGTGAAGGTGTTTCTGATGCGTCAGCAGCTCAATTCTCTCCCCACAGTTCATGGCCAATCGTCCCAAAACTGCATCCACGGAATCGAACCAGCAAAAAGTTTTTCAGTCAGAGTTGCTTTTGTTATTGCGGTCTTTTATTATTTGTAGTCTTGCTTGAGTTTCCCAACGTTCTTTTGCCATGCGATGAAAACCTCACCCTGCTAACTTGTTAGCGGTGGCTTCATACACCTTCACGTTTTTCACAGTGTTAAAGATACGTTAGTTAGTGTCATAGAAACTCCCACTGAAATTGATCTTCAGCGCAAACAGACAGTCGTGCTTGTACTTTATCAACTTCTCAGTTGTTAGTTTGTATCTTTGTTGTTGTTTTCTGTATGGGCAGTAAAAAACAATGGCCTCTTTGCATGTTGTGATGACAACAGTTCGACCAATCAGAAAGCAGTGTTGCAGTCAACCCAGCTGCGGCCCACTTTCAGCCCTGCCGTTGAGTAGCTTGGGTACGGGTCGATTTATTAGTCATGGAAAAACATTTGTTCATGGTATGGTTCCTTGTGCCAGTGGAAAACAGCCGTTGCTTGAGTCGGGTCCATACTGGAAAACATCCACTAAATCAGGAGTGTGTGAGCAAGGAAATCATGGATATGTGCTGGGGGCCGGTCCTCCAGGATGTTTAAATCTAGTTAAACCGGACTTATTGTGCTCCCTTTGTAATGAAACATGCAGTTGTTTAATGTTCTCTAAGTACTACCGGTATCCACAATGTATAGAAAAGTTTATTGTGATGTTATATATTTATCATGATAATGATAAATATGATCGTATCGCTCACCCCTACTGTGACCAAAGTTTTGCATGAGTGCAATCATCGACATACAGGAATAGAACAGAGCTTAGATACTTTTCCATTTTAATCTCCTCGCAGTTCCGAATTAAGGCTCGCTCATATGAGCAAATGGTGTGTGACTCAGCTGTCTGTCATTTTCAGCTGCAAGCTCTTGACCTTGGAGCAGCAAAGCCGCCGCTGGCCAACGGCTGATATGTGGACTTATAGAGACACATCATGTCCTGCCCCCTGTCACAGGGGTATTACGCCATAACATGTGACAGCTGAAACCACGTTAAGCATATACAGAGGGGTCTAAAGATCTTCGGCACCAGTCTTAGGGTGGTAGTGGCCTAGTGCGTAAAACACTTGCCTGTGAATCCGATGACCACAACGTTGCAGGTTCAAACCCCCCCAACTTTCTACCATTGTGTCCTTGAGCAAGACACGTAACCCTCAGTTGCTACAGGGAGATTGTCCCTGCAACTAATGATTGTAAGTCACTCTGGATAAGCGCATCAGCCCTTTACCAGCATAAATCATATTTAAAAACTGTTTAGATGAGCAGTGAGAGTTTTTGTCACATTACTGTTCCTAAATATACTAAATAATCGAAAAAGAATATATATAAATAACATTATGCAGTAAATATTGATTTTATGTATATTACATCGGTGTGTTCCTTATAGAAACCTGGTTTGATTCAGTCAGTGCTAAATTAAATCAGGAGCTACAAATCCAAGCAATGTCTGGAGGCATCGAGAAGACATCTGGGACCAAACTTGTGTCCCCCTTACCAGCACACAAAATATCAACTACTTTTTTACAGGAATAAAAAACAAATCTTAATACTTTTTACTGCTGTCTTGCTTGTTTGTATTTATTCGACTGTTAACTTATCACACACTGAAAAAATGGCTTTAACCAATTTGCATAGGTAACTAAGACTTTTGCACACTGCTTGGATTACTGCACTGCACTCTTTTGATTTAAAATGAAATGATCCAAACAGTCAGAAACAGAATATGGGACCTGCACTGGAGCACATTGCCATGCTCTGCTTCTGTTTATAGTCCACCCGCAGACTGTAAACTCCAGATTAGTGTTTGTCTTTCCAAGAATTCAGCACTTAAGCTTCCAATCAGAGCAAAAATACAAGTAAAACGATTCGGGTGAGCCAGTTCAATCTGTCTGAGTTCATAAAACAGTCTTCCAAGAAAAACCATAGATCAGTCAGTTCAAATCTGATAGAAACAAAGTCAACACCAATAGCCTTTTCTGTCAGTGTACTAAGAGAAACATAACCATGTCCAGAAATGCCCAAAAAGGATCCATTTATGGGGGCCTATAAATCATCATAATTTCTGCAAGAGGTACTTTTGCCATTTCTGTGTTGTTTTCTTCGACAAAAGTTAATTTCATTTACAGTCAACTTGATATTAATAACCATGCCTTGCTAGTTTTGGTCCACTGTTCACGTTAAGCACGATTTGTCGTATATTTTCACACAATCTTCCACTGAAATGAGAAATAACACCCTCTGAATTTTGATTACATCATCATGCACCAGTGGGTGGGGAAAGGTAAGTTTAACCAATCAGATCATGTTTCACCATCCGCTCCCACCACCCCAACCTATCATCCCACCTAGAGACCCTTCAAGGCCTTGATTGTAGAGGTATTGTGAGAATGGCGGAGGGTCTGGCCGGTATGTGGAATTGGACACAAGTAGAATTCGGGGAAATTTGGAAAAAAAAGAGTGAAAGAAGTTATTTGGGATTTCTTCAGGGCAGTCGTATATGTGTGGAGATCAGTCCACAAAGCGTGCTAATTCACCTCTGCTGTTAAGTTATGTAACGTGCTGCCTTTAAATCCAGGGGGTGGTGAGCCACTCCGCTGTATATTTATCACTGAACACATGGCGCCCTGCTTTGAAACTCGTGGAGTCTCTCTCTCCATGGACAAACAGAGTATTTAAAATATGTGACGTTGAAATGCAGAAAAGACCAGCCAAGGTTTAAGCAAAGCCAAAAAGAGATGTGCGTGTGTGTGTACGTGTGTGTGATCACTGGGTGCCCTACTTTAACGAAAATAGCACGTTGGTGGAAGTAGCTTGAAGAATAGTCGCTGGACTGTGTGGAATTTGATTATGTAATTCTAGGCGAGGAGGATGAGCCTTTGAGTCATTGAAATGTCCTACGGCTCATGTTCTAATATATACTGTCGATACATATATACTGTATTAGTGTCACCCCACAGTATTGATTTTTTTGCTTTAAACAGTATAGATAAATTGATAGAAAACAGTAGATAACAAAACCTAAACTGCAGTCACTAAAAAAAAAAACACTTAAAAGGAATGTCACAATTGGCTTAACTGAATATCAGATAGACCACATCCCAAATTGCACACTGCCACACTAAATAGTGTGTAAAAACACTGCTCCGTTATTTGAAGTGCGTTCAGTAGTGTAGTATGGGAGGAGTAAAAGTAATATTTTTTCAGATTTATTTGAAAGAACAGATACAAAGAATAAATACAAAAAGTGTAAAAAGTATAATGTTTGTCTACAGTATTGTGTAAGATCCACTTTTTTTTTTTAGCAGAAGCTGAACAGAATCAAACGAACTTAGTCAGATTATGAGTATCTTCTATTAGCAAAGAGTAGCAGCAGTGAGAGACCGTGGGCTCCTTAGCTTTAATAAAGGGAAATTCCATTTTCTTTGCAGTGTTCTGCATTTTCAGTGCTTACGGTTTAAAGGTCATTCAGAGTGTGTTAATGTGAAATTCTGTGTTCTGGAGTCAGAATTGTTCACAGTGATGTTGATAGGAATCAGACATTTGAAGACGTTTAGAAGCTCCCTCAAAGCTTACAGTGAAATGGTTACAAATAAGTTTCTAGATAGCTGATATATTTTTTATAATGCTTCAGTACACAATAATACCTCAAAAAACTTTTTTTCAGATTCACCGCTATTTTACTATATCTTCAATTTTGATGTTTCATAGTTTTCCTACTTTATATTCTGGACACATGTATCATTCCTCCATTTGTATTATTCATATTATTTGAAACCTACAAGACCAGCATGTTATTTTGTATGCACTTTACAAAGTGTGTGATTTTATACCTTTTTCCTGCAGCCAAATTGTTTTTATTTTTAAAAACATTGATTATGTATTTCTCTTAATGGGACACTGCACATTGTGCACTGTGCATAATTTTCAGTGACCAGTCATTATTACACCTGATCTACAGGCATAAACTCTTCATTCCCAAGTGGGACACGTGAAGCGCAGCTGTTTAATAGGGATCCAAAGGGGTCTGCACACCAGTGTTGGGCATTGATTTGAGGGTACGCTTTCTTGTAAAGCCATGAAACATCAGTGTGGAAGGCGGGTGTACTTTGGCACGTGGTGCATGGGCAGTCGCAGCGTTCTGATTGGACGAGCTGTGAGCAGATCTGTGCTGCTAGTCCACATGGATAATGTGATTTGAAATGGAGTGTGAAGCCCTGAGCAGCTTTCCCCAAGAGAGGTCAGAAGCAGGATTATCTCCGTCACTGTATCTCAAAGCCATCCATGACGCATCACTTGGCCGTAAACTCTTCATCTAATTGGTGCTGTTTGTCCGGATATAAATGACCGCAACGCATCATTGGCCTGCAGTTCTGTCCTCTTCTCTATTCTGTTTTCCCTTTTAAATACGAACCAAAATGAATATGAACCTTTTCTCGCAGTGAGTCACACTGGCCTAACGTTAACAACCAAACTCATTAATACTGTATTGTCCACAATCCCCATACATACTACTGCTTATCTCTGTGACGTTTGTGTTCCTAGTAAATGACTTAGCAGTGTTATTTATCTATAGTATTTATTTAGCATAGTGTATTTTGGACAGAATATTTTCTGTAGTTTTTATTTGACCTTTATTTTAGACCTTATATTGGTGCCTGATGCTTCTAATTAAAGAACTGGGTTTGCGAAAGGAACAATATAAATGAAACATAGTATTATTATTATTATTTTTATTATTCAGACATCAGGAAAGAATAGAGAGCTGCTTGGACCAAGAGTGCTTTCTCACTTTTACTGAGAGTGTGATGATATAAAGCCGGCGGCTTATTTTTAGTCCGCAGACAGGCCTGAGCTGGGATTAGTTTGGCCCAGGGCCAAGTGGTGTATCTCCGTACAGCCAGGGGCCTGGGCCTCACCTCTGCCACAGTGGGCCTCTCGCGTCTTCCCTATCAGGACTTGCGTGAGGCCTTAGGGTTGTGTGAGGCTCGCTGGGACTGAAGGCTCCATTCATTCAGCAGACGAGTGGGCCTGGACTTTTCACAGCTCTGAGAACTAGCATGCTGGCTCCAGTTTGGGCTGCCTCTGGTGACTCACTAATTCAAGTTCTCTGCTTCTCCTTAAAGGGCCTGTATTGCCATATGTAAAACAAAATTTACTTGTTTTTTAAAGAAGTTTCACGGTTCAAGTTTACTTTATCATGAGCAGCATAGTAAGATGAGATGTTTCTCCATGGGCCACAGCACATAGCAACATTCAACATCCTGTGCAATTTACAACAGAACCAACACAGACAACACAATAAACAGACACAACAATGTAACAGTAATATAATGTCGCAGCGTGAATGGCATGTAAACTTTCCAGAGTGACTAGTGTTGAACCATGAGTATGACTAGGGCACAGATGATAGTATAGCAACACTGAATGAAGTGCAAGGGATGACAGAAACAATAAATAGACAATATTGTCACAGTAATGTGGATTGTGTGTAGATGCAAGAGAGTACAATAAATAGACAATACAGTTTGATGAACCGTTTCATAAATACCCACTAAACTACAGAAATGGCCCATTTTGAACTTGTGCTTGTGAAATCACAACTGCATACATTTGCATAGGACCACCCATTCAAACCAGTGATTGTGGTTTAATGGTGAAATAGATTAATGAGGTTGAAAGGTTAATGAGTGTTGAATAGATGTTAAATAGTCAGTATGTGAACTCCAATCTTTTCTTCTTTTTCAGACAAACCAGTACTGGCTCCACCGCTCTTCATCTTTCAGAGGATGGGGGCTCCAGTGAAGGTAAGCCTGTCGTCCTGCAGAAGAAGTCAGACACTAGAATAGTCCAGAGAGAGCTGAGCTGACATATTCAGCACATTGCCTGAGCTTGTCTTAGTGAGGCTCAACCAACCTTCTGTATCTCTGTTCCTCAGAGGAGAGCCGAGGAAGAAGGGAATGGTAAGCCTCTCCACTGGCTCCACACTAAAGTTGCACCACAGGTACTCCAATTAAGTCTCGATTTCTGGGCTGTGAAGTTTTAGCTGTGGGTTCTCTTTGTATTTTCAGGAGTTGGTCTAAATAAACGCTTCAGATCCATCACCTATCCCTCCTTGCTCAGCCGGACCAGAAAAGGTGGGAGTTTGAAAATATTTTACATTTAAAATCCTATCGTTAATCTGATGCCCCACATGTAATTACGTTTTTCACCTTTTTTATCATTTGTCATTCTTAGTCATGAAATTCCCACACGCTCCAATATCAGCTAATTCACAAATTTTCCTACATTTCTGTATAATTGAATCATTAATATGTAAATAAAGTAATTCACAGTAAAATTGTGGTGATAGGACCCAGATGTCCAAAATGTGATGTATAAAGTTATTACATGAAATGGAATATAATACATTGCTTTATGCATGAGACATTGTTTTACGCTAGTTTTGAGATTTTTTTGTCTTTTTGGTGGACATGCGTGCATGGTGTTGCAAAATCCTATTGGACATAATGGGAAATTGTATTTCTCTTGGTTTAAGGGCGTTTCATAATGAAAAGATTCCAGTCTGAAATTCTACACGTTGAAGTGCTGGCCCACATATGGGCTAAAGTAATTTATGGAATGAAAAGTTCTTTTTGATGACAGCACTCTTTTTTTTATCATGCCATCACTAATCCACAGACAGTTGGATGCTCCGTAGGCCACTTCATTCTGATATGATACTTGTTTTGGCAGAAGAAACTGTCAGTATTAAAAATATGAATTTGAACCAATGTGTGGAGCTTCTTTGCTTTTACTTTTTTCTTTTTTATAGCAAAACAACAGTAATAAAGCCACAGAAAACTGCGTGTCACCGTCACAGCTACGATTTGATGGTGTTAGTATCCATGACCAAATCACAGCTGTGACATTATTCATGATAACACACTCCCGCTCATGTTCTTTGGCTTTAGTGTAAGCCCAGTTCAGATTTAGTCTACAGCAGTGGTGTTGCAGATAAACTTTCCTGAGAAGTCCAGCTCCAACTACACCTGCTGTGGCTTATGAACTTCTTGAGAAGTCCCAGACAGACTGGAGTGTTGAGTAAAGGGGCAGGACAATATGTTAGATGGTTGGGGAGAAGGGCTGTTGGCCGCTGCTCTACAGATTCTATTAGTAAAAGAATTGAATCAGTGGTACTTTAAACAAGATTGATCTTGTTCTTTTTGTCTTCTAGCAGGACCCTATGACAGCTTTAGGCGAGTGCGCTCAAGTTCTCTCTCCTTCCCACCACCTTTACCTGGTAAACAAGTTCTCTCTTTCTCTCTCTCTCACTCTCTTTTTGTCCTTCTCTCTTTCCTACCCCCCCCCCCCGTCTCTCTGTCTCTGTCTCTGTCTCTCTCACTCTCTGTCTGTCTCTCTCTCTTTCCTAACCGCCCCCATCTCTCTGTCTCTGTCTCTCTGTCTCTCACTCTCTGTCTGTCTCTCTCTCTTTCCTACCCCCCGTCTCTCTGTCTCTGTCTCTCTCTCTCTTTCCTACCCCCCCGTCTCTCTGCCTCTGTC
>JBBJLS010003270.1:0-10128 GCA_037577275.1 Bryconaethiops microstoma
ATATCACAGCACGCAGTCCAGCCCCCTGCTAAGTAACAGCCAATTGTAATCATGGGGCGTGGCCAATTAGCATATCTCCGAAACATTTAGAGCTCAACATTTAGAGCTCAAAAATCCCACATTCAGAGTCGCCGTTTGTAAAAGTGCTAGATTTAAATCCCACATTTAGAGTGCAACATTTGGCACCCTATTACAAAGGCACCCTATAACATTTCAGTTATTAATTCACCACTTCAACTTAAGATAGAGTGGGCCTTTTATATTCTTCTCTAAAGCTTTCACTCATCAGCTCGCCACAAACTAGGTTGATCAGTAACCTAGCCTGAAAGGGTCTATATCATATACCTTTCTTGTTTTCCCCATGTTTTTTCCTTCAGAAAAAAAAATGTTTTCCCCACATGATATCTGCATAGTCTCTGCACCAATCATGCACTAAAATTTCAATTTAAGCACCATTTTCTGGCCTGTCTTCATCCTTTAGTATTAAACTGGCCAGTTTTTCCTACACCTTTGATAAAATGCAGGTCGGTTCAGATTGGGTTATTGCTACATGATTTTGTTCATTCATTTTTCATTTGTTGCTTGTGACCTAAAACCCATATAAAGTATTTTGGCTGCTTTCTAGCATTATCCCATTACCACACTCTTCTGAAAACTTTGAAAACATGTTTTCTTATTAAAATGTCTTGTCTATGAAGCTACGGTTAGGGTTTAATATCTCAAGAAAAATACTTCCAGCCACTACCATGACATACCAAGTCACCACAGATGTCTAACTTTGGTCTTAACATGAAAAAACTGCAACATTTTAGTTATATTAGGTATAACTTCATCTTTGCATCAAAACCTATTCATACAATGAATATATTTCAGGACATGATAAGATTAAATGTTTTGCCTCTATTGATAGTAATGTTGACTCCACAACAGAAGCATGAAAAGTGGTGCGCAGTATTTTGAAAGCATGGTGACTTTATGTACAAAGTTCCTCACTGTCTACATATTTACTGTCTGGCTATTTCCACATCTTTATTTTAGGTCACCTGAATGAACTCTTTTTAGGATAATGAAGACTTTAAGCAAAAAGCAAGTGATGAAGTCGTGTATTAAAGTGAAAAGCATGTTGTACCATAAGCACATTTTCAGTGTTGAGGACCTGGTGCCATCTGAGCCATTAGGCGGAGAAAACATGTTTGTCTTTATCTCTGCCAGATTTCTTGTAACTGGGAATTATATTTGCCGAGGCATTCCTCTCTTGTTTGAAAAATCTGAATATGTTAAAATTTAGCTGAAACACTTGATAGACTTTGGTTTAAGTAGGCACGCAGCAACATACCTGTCGACAATATCAAACTCTTTTCATGCACTGTAAAAAACTATATTGTACAATTTTACTGTAAATTACTGCCAGCACAGACGCTGGTACACGCTTTAAATATAAAGAGGTAAACCACAGCTTGTTACCACACTATTCTTTATTATAGTAAATTGCTGCATTCTCCCATTGTCTACAGTGTTTATCATCTGCAATTACAGTCATTTTACAGACAATCCATTAAAAGCAACGACATACTGGAAAATGTGATATTGATCTGATTTTCCTCACAATGCAATACATAATACTATAAACACATTATAAATAGAATAATAGCACCTTGCTGTTGAAAAATAAGTTGTACATTTACAGCTACATGCACTGCACCAATCATTAGGACTACAAGTGCAGTTACATGCACTGCACCATTAGGACTACAAAGATGGAAGAAACCAAAAATCAAATGTAAAACAAAATTTCTTTGAACTAAACTGTAGATAAAAAAAGAACAAAACTGCAAGATATGTTAGAGAAATCCACACTGTCATAACAACATTCAGAGACACTTTCCCAATATTTTACAAATAACAGATACTTACAGTAAAATCTCACACTTTAACATCCTTGACAAGAAGCTGGAACTATATGCAATTACAGCTATTACTATTTATGCAATTGCAGTATTTACAATACTGTATTTTTTAATGCACACTCATTTAAACCACCCAGTTTGGAATCCAGTCACTGCAGTTAACTTCTATATAACGTATTATGGATTATGTTTGATGGTAGTTTTTATGTATTTAATTTTCTCCTTTAAGCTATATTAGGACACTTTCTATTTTACAAGTTGCTCTGCTGTCTGTCAAATCACCACATCCCGTTTTGTCCTTTTGATTTGTTCTGTTTCTAGCAGGACCTTTGCGTGATTGTGGTAGTTCTATTTTTAGGAACACAACCAAAGCCACAGTTCAAAGTTTCGCCCTGTTTCTGGCCAGCTGCTGTTTGTAAAACCCCTGTCACTTTTCTCCTTGAACCTCATTAAGCAAACCATTTATCTCTGATTCAATATTGACAAAAATCAGCACACCAGGTCCTCAGATGTAACAGCTGCAGTCTGGTCAGCTAGACTTCGCTGTACTGAGGGGTACCATCCAGACTTCTTAGCAAAAATTCTTCTCTTCAGAGCTGCTAAATGTTTGAACATGGACATAGACATGAGACAGGGTGAATATTTGCAATATCTTGCCTATTTAATCTCCGCCTGGATGTGAATTACATAATAGCTGTGTTTACATAATCAATAATGATACCTTTATCACTGTGGTTCCACTCCCAGTTGTGTTTTTACATATGCAGTGAAATCATCAGCCTGTGTCACAGTGTTATGTCTATCACATTATTCATTACCAAAAGATGTTACTGCTGCAAAGACATATGTACATGAAATTATATTAAAAACAAATCTTATTTATACACACAGTATATGTATCCATATACAGTAAATGTGCCCACAAGTGCTGACAATATCATAACAAAATATTGCTTCTCTGAAAACAATATGCTTTAACCTACCCATGTCCATTAACTTAGTTTATTATGATCAGAAAAAGTACTTAATACTTTTCTTAAAAATGCTTGTTTCTTAATTGAGAAATAAGTATTTTTAAGAGGATTACAATAGTATTATTAATATTTGTGCCTTCTTGGATGCACTTTGATTTTAAGAGTGCATCTATTTTATTATTTCATAATACAAGGGGTCCTCGAGTTACAACAGTCTCGACATAGCCTACGTTTTGAGTTTACAACACTCACTCCCACTCCTACTCAGCTTACACTGCTTGCCTTGTACTTACAGACTACATGGGCAAACTAGTTTGGTTGCATGCGGCGGAAGAATACACAGTAACGCATATGCGTGTGCATATATTTCCCCATCCTAAAATCACTTGAAAAGCTAAACCCTCTGAATAGTGTGCATCACATGTTCTATTGCAAGACACAAACAAGTCAATAATTTAGTATTTTACACACAGGAAAATTTCTTAGGTTACATTCAAAGACTTGTGTTTCTTAGCCTCCTCATACTGTTTCAAGCATGTCTTCTGCATGTCTTCCAACCCAAATGCATAATTGTTTTACACTCTGTGTTATTTTAAGTATTTAGATTACTATTATTCCATTTTTATTCTAATGCTAGTAATTCCAAAGTTGCCTTAGATATGAAACAGTTCTTCATGATCATAGCAGACTTGGAGAAGCTTTATCATCACAAAGTTGCAGCAAAGTTTTTAAAAGGTAACTGTGGTTTCAGACATACTCTGTTAATATTAATCCAGTTTATGTTTGCATTGTATTTTTTGTAATCCACTTGTAACACCAAGTGTCACCATGGCTGCCGTAAGACTTGTTTACTCAGTTAAGCAACAATTATGTAAATTTGCAGGCAGCAAAATCTTCTATACAAGTAGATCCTCATAATCAGCCCTTCAATTTCAGGAAGAAGGGCATAATCAAATACAAGCCTTTCGTTTTCATCTAGCAAATTAATACCCACCAAGACTGGATGTGGTAGGATATACAGCCTGTCCTTCTGAGTTTCTCAACAGATTTCTTGATTTCCACAATGCAAATCTAGACGATGCTAAGACTGAATCTAAGGCAGAAATAGTGTCAGTTGCTGGAATCAAAAAGTGTTCTGATCTATAACTGGGATTTTGAAAGGTGATTTATGACTTATACAATCCTAACCTCAGTAAATACATCAGTAAAGAATCAATTCTATAGCTTCATATCTAGCTCCACAAACAAATTCAAGAGCCAAGAATTCTTGCCACAAACCAACACTTTTAAGTGCACAGTCACATCTAATTTACACTGCTTCAGTAATCAAGATTAATGGTGATTTCTTTCTTACAGGAAGTGAGAGTCTTACTTGTATCCTCTGGAACATACACAGTCACAAGGAGGATGAGAAGTGACAAAACAATAAACCTGCACTCATAAAGAACTTTTCATTCAGTATTCTAAATAAGTTCATATGCACAAACAATTTTCCATCTGCAACATTTTTTGATAAGAAGTCTGACTGTGAATAAACAGTCAAGACAGATTTTCATTTATTCCTTAGCCTGTAGTAGTCTTGAGTCATATCACAATAGCATCTAGATTGCTGCTGACAGCCCCTGCTGTCATTGGAACTAATAAAACGCATCCAAATTATGAATCTGATTACATTTAACTGAAAGTAAGCATAGATGACATTGTACAAAGCAGTAATTGGTCAATGACCCTTATTATTATTCTGGCTCTGTTCAAAGTGAAACAATGACTATGAGGTTGCTGAATGTTAGTTTTAAAGTGGTTTGTTACATTTGTATTGCATGACCCATTTAGAAAGCATATCCCCTTTCACACATGCTGTTCAACCTGGAATCAAAAATAAATAACATCATCATTCTCTAATCTTATCAGTTAGTTTATGCCAGGGCTGCACAACTTCAGGTCTGGAGGGTCTGCATACAGCACAGTTTGGACATTTTCCCTGCTTGAGGACACCTTTAATATTTTTTATTACCATGTTCAGTAGGTCTGTACTACCAAAATAGACTGGAAACTGACCTTCCAGGAAATGTGCACTTGAATTATATTTCTTTCAATGAATACAATAATAGCAAGCAAAGTAGAGAAACATTATAAAGACTTTGATTAATGGAGTACAGAAGCTATAAATTAATCCCTCAGTTGTTTCAGGGTTCATCTGGTGATGTCTCAATTCAATGTATTTTTGATTAACCTACAGCAAAAATAAGAATTGCCCTACATTCCCAGCAAAAATAATGAGCACTACTATGTTAATGTTTTAATTTCAGTTTTTAGAACATTCAGCAAAGAAAGATTTCCTTAATGTTAAAACAAAACCTTGTGTCAATAATAATGTCACTTTACAGGACAAGGAAAAAGTTTCTAGTGTAAGTTAATATAAAACTAGACATACTTCACTGTGTGTCATATAACCATTGCAGTAGTATGAGATTGTATGTCATGATTCCAGTCTACGGCCACTAGGGGGTCATCATTGGACTTCTTTTGTTATCCCTTTGTGGGTGTGGCCTAATCTCTGATGGGTTTAGAGAAAAGGATCTGCAGCCGGTCAGAGATTAGGAGTTGATTATATCTGTCTTGTTATTGGTCCTCATTTAAGTTATTTTGTCTTCAGTTTGTGTCATGGGTCTTACCCTCCCCCTCAAGCGTTCTAAAGTACTGTGCGGAGGAGATCATTGATGTCCTCACAGACATCTTTAACATCTCCCTGAGCCAAGAGACAGTTGCCACGTGTTTCAAAGCCTCCATAATAATAACAATTCCGAAAAACTGGGTGTTGGATTTTCTAACAGGGAGGAGAAAAAAAGTATGGGTTGGCAGCAACACCTCCCGGACCAGGAAGCTCAGCACAGGGGCTCCACAGGGGTGTGTGCTAAGTCCATTGCTCTTTACACTACTGACACATGACTGTGTACCAACCTACAGCACAAACCACTTCGTCAAGTTCGCAGATGACACAACTGTAGTGGGCATCATAAACAACAACGAGGAAACCAACTACAAAAGTGAGGTGAGCCAACTGGTGCAGTGGTGTAAGACGAACAATCTCTTCCTCAATGTGGGGAAGACCAAAGAAATGGTTATAGACTTCAGGAGAAGACCTCCTCAGCATGCCTCACTGAAAATCGATAGCGTTGCAGTGGAGAGGGTGACAACCACCAAATTTCTGGGGGTGCACATCTCTGAGGATCTCTCCTGGACCGACAACACCACATCACTGACCAAGAAGGCACAAACACGCCTCTACTTCCTCCACAAACTGAAGAGGGCAAAAGTTCCACCCCTCATCATGCTCTCTTTTTACAGAGGCACCATTGAAAGTGTCATCACTGGCTGTATCGCTGTGTGGTTCGGAAGCTGCTCTGCCTCCTGCTGTAAGGCTCTGCAGCGGGTAGTGAATACAGCCAGCAAGATCATGGAATACAGCCAGCAAGATCATGGAAACCATAGCATACCTCTAAAGGACCCATGCAAGCGGATTATCAATTCGCTAATCAATTCTGCGGTGGTTTTGGCCATGGGGAGTCTGGCTAATGCAACCAGGCGAACAGCCTTGGAGAACCGATCCACTATGGTCAGGTTGTTGTTTTTTCCATTCAACTCCAGCAGATCGGTGACAAAATCCAGCACGATGTCTGACCAGGGATGCCAAAAGACGGGGAGAGGTTGTAAATCCCCTTGGCTGATGGGTTCGAAGACTTCACCCACCACGCACACCATAATAGGCCACCAAAAGGCCCTCTTGATGAAAAGGATTGTGAGGCAAGCCCCAGGATGGCCGGAGAGGGCTGAATCGTGGCATCACGGAAGGATCTTTGGCCAAAGTTGGTGGGGAACAAAGAGACGTCCGGGGGACTGTCTGCCGCAGGTGTGCACCTGCTTCCATTGCAGAAAACGAACAATGACCTGTGGGGCGAGAACAGGCACGGAGACCTTCAGCCTAACGAGATAGGCCGTCTTCAACCCTGGACAGTATGACAGATGGAAATGAAACTGTTAAAGAACAGTGCCCACCTGTCTCGGAATCAACTGTTTGACTGTTGAATAGTTAGGAGATTTTGATAGTCAGCCCAGAACATGGTTTTGATTCACCACCTCCCTGGAGCCAGTGATGGCCAACAGCTTGTGTTCCCATACACCATATTGCTGCTGAGTGGGGTTCAATTTTCTGGAGAAGAAACTGCAAGTGTGCAGACGATGAATCGTCTATAAAATCCCAAGATTGCAAACCCTAGGAAGCACTGGAGCTGTTTAAGTGTCTTGGGTAGGGGCCAGTTACGCACAGCTTCCAGCTTCTGGGGTCCATG
Source organism: Bryconaethiops microstoma (assembly GCA_037577275.1). Classification (NCBI taxonomy): domain Eukaryota; kingdom Metazoa; phylum Chordata; class Actinopteri; order Characiformes; family Alestidae; genus Bryconaethiops; species Bryconaethiops microstoma. Next base: position 7,231 of record JBBJLS010003270.1, read on the forward strand.
GCCACACCCTTTGGTTTACCAAGAAACCCAGGAATGTGGTGGAGTCCTAGTGGAAGGCGCATTTCTCCAACTTACTGTATAGTTGTTGGGCCAGCAACCTCTGAAGAACAACATGTGCTGCATGTGTTCTTCAGTAGTCCAGGAGTATATCAGGATGTTGTCTATATATATATATGAAAGCCCAATGGGACAGCATGTCCCACAGCACGTCATTGATGAATTGTTGGAACACTGTGGGACTATTGCACAGGCCGAAGGGCATCACCAGTATTTCATAATGACCGGTTGGAGTTATGAATGCTGTCTTCCACTCATCACTCTCCTTGATGCGCACTAAATAATAAGTGCTCCATAGGTCCAGCTTGGTGAAGATTGAAGCACCAGGGAGGGTGTCCAGGGCTGTATTTGTGAGTGGAAGAGGGTGACTATTCTTCACCGTAATGTGTTTAAGCCCTCAATAGTCGACACAGGGACAGAGACACCCATCTTTCTTCTTTACAAAAAAGAATCCCGCGGCCACTGGAGAAGTGAAGGGCAGAATTGCTCCCTAGTGCAGCCCTTCAGTGAAGAATTCTTCCATGGCCTGCTGCTCTTTCATGGAGAATGAACATGATACAGGACGGGAATGTCCTTCGGGTCAACCTCGAGGGCCTTGGACTTCCCAGAACACGCCCTAGCACTTGCCTTGAGACAAAGCTCCTGACAGGTCAGACCCCATTGGAGAATTCTTTGCTGTGTCCAAGAGATGAACGGGTCATGGTGAAGGAGCCAGGGAAATGTGAGGAGTAGGGGAGGAGTGGTAAGTGTGTTGACTAAGAACTAAATCCGTTTTTGGTGATTGGTTATAGTGAGGGTTAAGGCTTGGGTTTGATGAGTAATAGGACTATTAGAGAGGATTGGACCATTGGTGGCAGTGATAGTAATAGGCTGGGATAACGCCTCTAATCCCACACCCAACTGGACAGCATGAGCATGATTGATGAAATTCCCCGCTGCACCCGAATCCACGAACGTAGTTGAGATGACGTGTTGGTGCTCCAGCTATATGTGGGTCTGAATAATGAAATGGGAAATGGAGGGTTAGGTAGATGATATTACCAACGGACCAGGTGAGAGCCCCCTCATCCACCTGGACTTTCTGTTTCCCAGATGGTGAGGACAGGTGGCATGATGGTGTTTAGGGGAGGCGCTGGAGTCAGAGAAGCACGCCCTGAATGCATGGGACTGGGACAGAGGAGGTGGCACAGACCCATGTAATAATAGATGGGATGGTGTGGGGGGCTGGCTTCAGGCAAGAGCTCATCCTCTGATCGATCCAGAGGCAAAGTTAGATTAGTCCATCGATGGTGATTGGTAACTCTCGCCTGGCAAGTTCGTCTTTCATACACAGAGCCAGACCCTCATAGAAGGTGGGCCAGAGTGCAAGATCCCCGCAGTTGGTCTGGACAACTAAGGTCCAGAACTCTCCTGCGCAGTGGCTCATGAACCACTCAGCTTGCCTTAGATGGTACAGACGCAAGTCGGTCTCCACCTCACTATCAGGTGGTTGGAAAGTGGCCTTGAGCTGATGGATGACGGCTCATGGCAGGTCTTTCGAGTGCAGTGGGCTGCTGAGTAAGCACAGCACGAGCCACAAAGGACTCGTGCAAAGCCTGTTGCAAACTCACCACATCTTGACCCAGCCTATCAATCATGGCTACCTGTTGGGTCATGGTTTCACACAAGGACGCAAATTCTACTGGGTTCAGGGATACAGGCTCAACCATTCTGTCAGGATATGTCAGGAATGTGAGACCAACCGTTACACCAGTGTAGCGCAGAGGAGAAACCCAATCTCAGAGTTACACAAGAGAGTAGGTAGTCCACACGCTTTGATCTCAGAACATTCCCAATACGAGTAGGGATATCCACGTTCTCACACACATACAAAAGATGATAAACAACCAGAGTACTCCCAGTTCTGGAGAAATGGTCTGACAGGGTAAAGAGTGATGACCCAATGGTTGAGCAATGGCTACCTTCATACCTGGGCTTTTATACCATGTCACATGCTTCACTTCCGGTGCCTCTTGCGTCTCACATGACCCGTGTGCTTGACATAAATAAGGAAATTATACTGTATGACCACCCTTCATTTTGAAGTTAAAAGGAATGGTTCAGACTGTTTTTAGTAAGCTACAGTACAGTTAATCAGATAATTGACACATATCAGGTTTTAAATGCAATAAGAAAACATTTACTGCTCTGTACAGTGTGATTTGCTCTTGGACAAACATGCTTCTTCATGCTTCTTGGAGGTGAGTGCTACGTGGCTATAAAGTGTTTTGGTCTTTCCCTCTCTCTATCACTCTCTCTCTTTGCAACTCTCTACCTCACAGGTGCTGATTTGGCTTGTTCACGACTGGTTCTGGCTGTGTGTTGCTTGATGGTAGGTAGGTATGGCCATTTTGGTGGTGGTGTGGCAGTAGGCTTAAGCCAGTCTTTTTAAGTTTAAAATAACCATGGTTATGTCTAATTTGCATAATTTTTGATGCTCCCAGTTTTGAGGCTCTTGGAGAGTGCTGAAGGGATGAGATGTCCCTTCATCCCTCTGGCTTGCTTACTCCAATGGCATCTGCCATTCCCTCACAGGCTGTACAGCTTACTGGCACTGGTGAGCTGCACGCAACTGCTTTGGATATTAGTAAGCACATTGCATTGCTTTAACGTATTTGGACATTAATTTTACAGTGTAAGCTAGTAGGGAAGGCACAGGAAGTACGCTCATCTGTTGCTTAGTGACAGTCTTCAGTATGAAGTAGTAAAAGCTGTGATTTTAAGGGCTTATGCTATTATAGGCAGCATTTTAGAAATCTTAGAAACAGTTCTTCCAAGACTTTCGTAAAGTTTGTATGAGGG
>JBBJLS010003298.1:0-16502 GCA_037577275.1 Bryconaethiops microstoma
TGTGTGTGTGTGTGTGTGTGTGTGTGTGTGTGTGTGTGTGTGTGTGTGTGTGTGTGTGTGTGTGTATGTGTGTATGTATGTATGTGATGATATTTTAAAAGTGAACGAGTGTGAACAAACAGGGAGCGTGTGTGAAGATTAGAATTTTTGCCGCATTGCTATTTATATTTATAGAGCTGAAAAAATAGACATTTTTCATGGCTAAGTTAATCTCCTCTGCAGTGGGAAAAAACAATCATGGCTGTATAGAACAAAAGCTGTGTGTGGACGTTGTAGTTTATCCACACAATCTGTACAGCATTTTCAATACCAACATAAAACCCAGCAGTAAATGGGAGTAGACTTGTTTTTGCCATAGAGAAATTACATTCAGCATCGGTGGTATCAACATTAAACATAAATAAAATATTTAACAAGCTGAAAGGCAAGTCAATAAATGCAAAGCACAGAATAAATTAAACATGTCAGTTATACAGTAATACATAGAGTTGTGACAATAATACAATGTAGATTTAAATTCTTTAAACTTGGTACTAGAAGGTATTTTATGACATTTTTGGGAGGGTTAGGTTTAGGATTAAACCAGTTAGTTATTATCTAATGAATACTATATTGTAATGATCTATTTATAGTAATTTCTTGTGTAGTTGTCTGCCTAAGATTTGATCACTTTTTTACATTTGAGGCAAACTTCCTTCTCAATATTATACAAATCTTTCAAGCATTATGAAATTAAATGATGTCTTTCCTTCATCTTTACCTTCTTTACACCTTCTTAATATAAAGTGCCTCAGAGGGGGAAAAAAAACGCACCAATTATATTTTTATTTTTGAAGATCGAGTTTGTGTGAAAAGGCCTCACGACCAATAAACATTAAACACATCGTAAGTGCTTTCTCTATTTAACATGACACAGTCGGAATAAACGAAGGAAAGCCTGGATTGAAGTTTCAGTCTAATGTTGTAAACTAACGTCTACAAACAGGAAAGGAAAAAGATATATTGCGCTTATCGTTTTCGTGGGTTTTACTGACAACTTTAGATAAATCGATTGGAGATCCCAATCTAGACGTTTTTAAATCGACCACCACTGAAAACCGATAGAACTGCGTTTCCACTGCATTCTAAGTTGTTTCATTGCTGCAGCAGAGCAGAATTTAAGAGGTTTTTATCCTGTCAGTATACTGTCAAAAAATCTGTTATTATGCTGTGTTTAAGAATCAATGCGGTATGCATAGACTCTGCCCCATATTGTTTTCTCCTGGTGCTTCCATCTGCATCAAATAAGTAGTGATCCTCTAATTATCCCTGATGCTCTTGACAAAAATGTGGAATGTTGAGTGTGCGCACAGTGAACCATTTGCCCTCGTTTTTCCGAGTTCTGCTCCATACATCATGCTCCGTACTACTGCCTTGCTGTTAATTAAATTCTGTCTCTAATTCAAATGAGTCCAAAGAGCTGTGTTCTGATGATAGCACCTAGGACCTTCTAAATATAAACTCACACAGAAAGCTATTTCTCAGCCTGTCTGCCACGTTTGGGCGGTGTAAGAACGCGAGGTCTATTCCGAGGCAGTGACTACGCTTTGGCGTGGGACAGTGGTATAAGTGACTTTCAAAATTCTGATATCATGACAACCCCTAATCCCATGACAAACAGTGCGGAGAGGGTACCGTGAGGGTAATGGCCTAGTGGGTAAAACACTTGCCACTTTCTACCAGTGTGTCCTTGAGCAAGGCACTTACCCCTCAGTGTCTCCAGGGGGACTGTCCCTGTAACTAATGATTGTAAGTTGCTCTGGATAAGAGCGTTAGCCAAATGCCCTCTTACCCCTGTCTACTGCAGAAAGCATCTACAGTGGGAACGTGAGTCAGAGTAAGAGCATAGAGTAATGGAAGAAGGTGGTCTAGCCTGATGAATCATGTTTTGTTTTATAATTTGTGGACCGCTGGGTGAGTGTGCATTGCTTACCTGAGGAAGAGATGGTACCAGTATGTATTATGGGGGAAAAGACTAGCCAGCAGATGTAGTGTGATGCTCTGGGCAATGATCTGCTGGGAAACCATGGATGCTAGCATTCATGTGGATGCTACTTAGACATGTACCAGCTACCTAAACATTGTTGTAGACCAAGTAGATTCCTTCATGGTGATTGTATGCCCTAATACAGTGACCTCTTTCAGCAGGATGGCGGATCTGCAAAAAATGTTCTTTACAAAATTACAAAAAATAAATACATTTTAAATGTGCAAGATCAGCTTTAATATAAAGATCTGTGCTTCTGTATTGGGTGGACCAGATGAACCCTTGTAAATGTAGTGTTAATTCAGATGTCCATAAGTAATTGGACAATTGACTGCTCGAGTCTTTCTTGGTCAGCTGTATGCAGTTTCATCATTACTTGATGCACTAGAGAGCTTCTAAATTTACTCTTTATATCTGAAGTTGTTGCTGCTGCTGTCTCTCAACAAGTGGAACAAATAAGTGTAAATAAGCAAAAGTATAAATAAACAATTTAGCATTTTGTGGCCTCTTTTTCAATTCAGAACAGAGCAACAACAACAATAACCATATCACTGTCCGGTTCCTTACTGACTAGACTGAATACTGTTAAAGTAGAAGTATGAGTAGTTGAATGAATGGGCCTGTTTTTAGCCTGTGAATAGATTGATGGATTGATGGATCAACACATAAGCTTTTTTTTTTTCTTTTCATTTTTAATCTCATACACTCTTGAAATTGATGGATGGATGATAAATCGATGTATTACAGACTAGAGTGTAAGCCTGCTTTGAAATGTTCAAAGTGCTGCGTTTTGTATGGACAGCTATAATTAAGTTATAATTTGGTAGATGAATCTGTCTCTTGCTTGAATGAGCACCACTTGAGCTTCCCTCAGAGACTCATCTCCATTCTTCTGTTTCCTTCCTCTGCTATCCTTTTTTTTGCAGCTATCAGGGGAGATAATTTGTCATCTGCCAAATAATCATGTAATGTAGATATTACTTCATACTCTGCTTTGGTAAATAAATGGATTCCCAACATTCAGAAATTATTGTTAGAGCATGAATGATGACGGAGGCCTGGTGGTTTTTATTTTATTTTATTTTTTTCCTCTTGCCAGGTACATTTGGTTTCAAATCTTGCTTCTTTTGTGTAAAACTAGAGGCTCATATAGCTAAAAAAAAAAAAGTCAGTAGTAACCCAAATATTTTTGATAAATGCGTCTCTAAACCTCCTCTCAACCCACTCACACCGCATTCAGATCTTCATTAAGGTCGAACAGACTTGTAGATCTGGATTAGGATACAGTATGACTTGCTTTGAGCTATAAAAATGAAACCTGACTGAAATACAGGTGGCTATTTCAGTCCTTAACAGGGTTGGTATTCACAATGCAGTCATAAGGCAGGGACACCTCCTGATTCTAGATCAGCACTGCTGAGGTGGTTTATGATCTAAAATCAACTCTAGATCTTTTGTTTGCTCTCTTATGCACGGACTAATGAGGCAACAGCACACAACTGGTTAATAATGAACAAATGGCAGTTGTCCAGTTATTGTGGGCCCCAAAATTAGTCTGACCTGTCAAATCTTCACCGACAAATGCAATCTTTCATAGCAACTGTTGTGAAGGGGGTTGGGCTTTAAAGAACTCAAAAGTCCCATTCATTCTAACGAGAAGCTGTCAGAATAAAGTAGACCACTTAAATTTGCGGAGGTTATGTTCCAAGAGTACCCACGAATTGTGAAAAAACACAAATTTGTAATGTGGTAAAACCACGTTACAAAATTATAGGTGTCCAAATATTCTCCCAAAACACTTTAATTTCATTTTAAACTCAGATTAATAGATTACCCTTAAAGAAAATGTAACAGTAAACTCGTATTCATACTGTACAGTGTACACTGAACTGCTGTCTCCCAAAGTGTTGGAATGTGAAATAAAATGCATAAAAAATTATATATTATCACGGGGGGAAAAAATTGATTTTTGCGGTTTCCCCAAGTTTGCGGGGCTTCCACGAACAATTATTAGTTAGGTTCTAAGAAAAAATCCCCAAACGACTAAGGCCTCAAACTCTGCATATCTATTCATGGCGTAATTTTCAATTTTTAAAATTTTTTTTTTGGTCTTATGTTAAAGACCATGCTCCTAGATAGATCAGATGTAGGTTTTTCTTGCTTAATTGACCTAATGCTTGCATTACATAATTCTACAAGCCTTACATTTGCCAGAACCAGCCCAAATTACAGGCATTTCTGCTACTGTGTAGATTTATTTCACGTGGTGGTCCAGCCTGGCCCGACTTATCAGTCACTGATGTTCCCCTTTGCCCCACGTGGAGGAGCTTCACTGGTTTAACCCATCGGTCTTCATTTCAGCTTAGAGGATATTGTGTTGCACCGACCTGAGGTCACTTTTATAGCCTCTCCAATGACATGAAGAATAAAGATTTAGCTCTAGATCAACGTGTTGTACATCAACGTGAAGAGGCGACATCTGGCTAGATAATACTGTTTTCTGTGTTGCTTGACATGGAGGAAAATTTAACCCAAAGTGTCATGTAAACTGGTCTGGGATGGCATGACAGATCTGTCCCCTTGAGATGTCCGTTTAAGCCCCATTATGTCATCCAGGGCCCTGGTTAGCGGACCGCCATCTGGACTAAAGCCTGGGAGGTGTGGTTATAGCAGGATGGTGGCTCCACCTGGACTAGTGAGCTTTAATCAACACCACGAGAGCTAGACATTCATTGTGCTAATTAAACTGGTTTGTGGGAGAATCCCAGATTCCCAGAGCATAGGCTGTTGGTGGTGGTGGCTTTTGACGATTTAAAAATCACTTAAATTTAATCCGCTTTGAATTAGCAAAGAGGAGGTTTTTGTTCTTTTAAGGTACTTTTGTTCTTCTGTCGGTACTGATGTACTGTGGTCAGTGAAGATGAGCAGATGTTCAATTAAGACCATATGATTGTCTGTTGTGATTTGTTGTGTTTGTCGGTTTATTCGAATAGAATTCTTATATTTGTTGATATTTATTATTTTTATGTTTATTACTGTTCTTTTTAACAGGAAAAATATGACTACAATTACATACAGAAGCAGTTGATGATGAGGGTGTTGGCAAGGTGACACACACACACACACACACACACACATACACACACACACAGAGAACAGTTACATCACAGAGAAATCTGACATTTATATCTGAAGGATTACAAATGCTTGTGTAACCTTAGGAGAAATAACAAATAAGACATATTTTACATGGACCAGCAGCCTTAATAATGTAGTGTTGTTTTCGTTTTTGATTTAATTATATTGTGTTCTGTTTTTAATCCACTGAGCTGCGCTGAGCTGGTCTGTGGAGGCCAATAAGCGTCTGGTGCTGAATATTCAAATAGAGGTGATTCTCTACTGCACCAGCTGTCCTCTGACAGAGAGCCACTCAGACTGCCTGATTAGATGTCCAGCCCCCTTATTACCCGCTCACAATGGGGACCCCATTGACCCACAGATGCGTGTTTGTGTGTGTTTGTGTGTGTGTGTGTGTGTGTGTGTGTGTGTGTGTGTGTGTGTGTGGAGGGGTGAGAGATGGCACACAGGGGTAAAGCCAAGGCAGTCGTTAACCAGCTGGGCCACACTGAGCCCCCTCAGAAGGGTTGACACACGTGCTGTCTGCCCCCCAACTCTCCAGAGGACTGCAGTCCCCCCAAATTAGACAAAAGCCTCTATTGTGTTATTGTGTTTTTTCCCTAGAGTGACAGCAGAAGTGAGAGAAAGAGAGACTGAGCCCTATGAGTATGTGTGTGTGTGTGTGTGTGTTTGTGTGTGTGTGTGTGTGTGTGTGTGTGTAGTGGACTGGACAGGGACAGTGTTAAACACAGCACCCTGATCCCGCGGGCTCACAGAGTGAGATTAAAAGCTTAGAGGAATCCCCCTGTTTCCCAACACACAGCAACACAGCCCTCCGTAAGCACACACAACAGGGTGACACCGGCAACAGGAGACTCACTTTAAACTCATTATAATATCTGAGTAATAGCAGCAGCCACATTTTTACATGACTCGTGAGGAAAACATATCTTGCAATATACAGATGAAAATAGGCTTCGGAGCCTTTTTGTTTACCCCAGGGTGTGATTGGGTTCAGTTTTCAGACAGTCTTTATTTTCCAATCGGTCAGAAACAGCTTAGGTCATCATCCGGGCTCTGCCAGCTGCAAAATGATATACAGCCTCTTTATGAAGCAGCTGATGACTGATAGCCAGTTAGCACTCAAAACACATACAAAAACACATTTCTCACCTATATACAACATGCACTCTCCTAGGAGAGTGTTCCAGAAGAGTGGGCGTAGTGTTTATGTGGTATGTGTGAGTAAGTTTTTTTTTTTCTTCCTTTTTGTCTCTATTAGAGAGAGAAAGAACCATTAGAGTGAGCAAGAGAATCGGAATGCCAGTTGTCTCAAGACAATTTATTCTAGCGAAATAGTCACTTATAAATACATTCTAGAGCTGCACCATATGGACAAAATATCAGTATTACAGTTATACTGCAATATAATGCGATTGTGATGATTTTTAAGATTTTGTAGGGCCCATATGTTCACTTTTCTGGAAAAAAGTCTTGTTTTAAATAGTATGTTTATTCCCCATCCATTCAGTCCATGTATGGACACTAAGTTACAAATCAGAGTTTTCTGATGTCACAAAAGCAAAACGTTCAAATATACGTCCTTATTCGGACTATAGCTGTTTGGCCCCCTGTTCACTTTATGCACCAGCACTATTAATAGTTAATAATTAGACTTTTTTTGGATTACACAAAGACCTCGATTCATCAGAACACCCAGTAACTCGCGAGCAGGACTGGTCACACTGTCAGAAACACCGTGATTGGTTAGAGGCTAATTAAATGTCATATCCTTCTGCGATATCAGTATTGCAGAGACAGATTAGCAGATGATATAAGATTCAAGATTCAAAGATTCAAAGATTTTTCATTGTCAATTCACTATATGTACAGGACATACAGGAGAATCAAAATGCCGTTTCCCTCCCTCTCTCCTTAGTAGCAAAATAGAACAGAATAAAAGAATAAAATAAGATCAATAGAGTAGAGAACACAATGTTTGTCACACATAACTACGTCATAAAAATAAGAGAGAAAGAGTTTCATATATCGCCCAGCCTAATCAGAACCAGCACTTTTTCGTTGTTCATCTGATCTGACTGTTGTGGGTCACAGCTGTTGGAAAACAGATGAAGTGAAGGTCATGAAGGCAGTCGACTTGTGAAGAATCGTTATCTCTTTGTTAAAAACCCATTTCACTTTTCTCAACATTTTCTCTTTTCAGAGTAATTGAAAGTAAAAGCAACAATGTTTTGGACCTTCATGGCCAGATGCATACACTCCTCATCCTCCACCTCCTCCTGGTTATCAGCCTCTGTGCACAGGGCCGATGTGCAGGGCGCGTCTGGAAAAGTAGAATGCGATGCTTTTTTTTTCTCCCGAGGTTGATTTAATTTACAGTGGCATGGAAGGCAGAGTAAAATGGGATGACTTAAGCATCTCTCTGAAGAAAAAACCTTATCGTTCCTTTCCTCTATTTCACTTTTAAGAAAACAGATGCGTTTTGAAGAATATCCTGTAATGCCGGGACTTTCCCTGAGGCAGTGTTTTCTGATGTACGAGTTGTGACAGGTGTGTCGTGTGCTGCAGGATGAGCTTTATGGCAGAGCACTGATACACTGGAAAAAAAAAAGGATTTGTTGAAGTCACTGCGATGGTTGATGGAAAAGGAGTAGACTGCCTCATCTGATTTATTTAAAACATTCGTTTAGGCCCCACAGTGGTGCCATGGGTAGCGCTGTTGCCTCACACCTCCAAGGTTGGTGATTTGAAACCCGGGTCCTGGCCTTGTGGGTTTCCTCCGGGGTCTCCGGTTTCTCCCACAGTCCAAAGACACGCACATCAGATGAATTGGTGATTCTAAATTGACCATTGCTGTGAGTGAATGCTGTGTGTGTGTGTGCCGTGTGGTGGGCTGTGGCCCCGCCCATTGTGAGTCCCTGCCTCGCATCCGTAGGCCCCAGGATAGCCTCCGGGTACCCTAGTAAGGATTAAACGGTTACAGAAAATGAATGAATAAAACATTAGTTTAGTCAAAAAGGCTAACGCTGCTACAAATGCAGGAAAGTCAATATCTACCAGTTAGAATTATGTAAACACAGTTAAGCTGATTGGTGGCTGCGTTTGTTATCAGTTTTGTTGGCATGTTTGATTGAGCTGTTCTTTTAACTTTAAAATGTGTACCAGTAAAACCCCACAGTTACTAACCCTTATTCTTATAGTTGTTGTACAAACTAAGGCAGCTGAGATGTTTACACACCACTTCATGAGTGGTTCTAACGCAGTTTTATCGTCAAATGTTTTGGCTTTGGAGCATAATTTCCATCAACCATTGATTGGCTTATCAGTTGGCTTTGCTTCATTTTATTCAAATATGGGTCATGAAGCAGCTGCTGGCCTAGTGGTTAGGGAGTTGCCCCTGCAAACAGAAGGCTGTGGGTTTGAATCCCAGGACTGCTAGTGCCACCACTGTGGTTCCCTTGAGCAAGGTACCGTCCCCACACACCGCTCCCCGGGCTCCCCGTTGGTGGCACCCCCCTGCTTCACTTGGTGAATGGGTTTAATACAGAGAAAGAGTTTCACACTGTGAAAGAATTTCAGAGAAAGAATTCCACACTGTGGTGTGTTCACGCATGACTATAAGGGCCTCTTGACTTTAAATCATTTATTTGTTTTAAATAAAACCATTTTTAGGTTAAAACAAAGTATTTTTACAGTGTACTTGTAGATCGTTACTATCTAATTTCTAATTACTTTGTTAGAACATGTTGGAAACAAGAAAAGCTTGTGGGAGCCCTCAATTAGGAAAGCACGTACAAGCTTCCATTACTTCTTAGTTACTGTCTTTTGTGACCGTAAGCTTCTACTATGCCTTGGCCTTGCTACTCTAGTGCAAAACTGAGGAACCATTATGTCTAGCCTGATTGACTGCTTTTTGCTTAAGGTAGAGTATGTGTATTTTTTTCTGTAATGTATATTCCATAGACTGCTACACCTTTAAGAGCTACCTTGCAATTAAATTATTACATGCGCTGAAATATTCACTTTGACGTTACAACCAGCCACAGTTAAGAGAATGAAACAAATAGTGATTTGCTCTGGGCCTGCTGTGCGGCTCCAGCCTCCTGTTAGTCAGCAGCAAAACTAGCCGAGCTCAGAGTCCGCCGTCTCCTCCACAGAGACGTACTCTCTCCGGTGCCTCCCAGGCTGGAACTGGTCCAATTCATCAGCACCTCCTCCTCCGCACTTAACACATTTTACTATCAGCGCTGAGGGTTTCGCTCACTAGTGAGTGAGGGTGTGAACTGTGCTCTAGGAAACGGGTGTATCTGTATTAATGCTATGGAATGAAATGACAGCTCGGTGTATGGCTGAGAACATCACATGTTTTTACTGTGAATACTCCGCCTCCTCATAAATCTGTCTCTCTTTCTCTCACTCTCTTTATCCATCTTTTTCTCTCTGTCTTTTTCTCTCTCTCGTTCTCTTTCTATGCCTCTTTCTCACTCTCCCTTCTCTCTCTCTTTCTCTCTCTCTCTCTGTCTTGCTCTCTCTGTCTCTGTCTCTCTCTTTCTGTCTCTTTCTCCCTCCTCCTTTTCTCTGTCTCTCTCTCTTTTCCCTCCTCTCTAACTTGTTCTTATTTTCCTCTGCTCCTACCCTGTTTTTTCCACTGTGTCGACGTGCTGCTAACTTGTTGTGGCTGACAGTGAAGCCGTGTGTTTAGTCATCAGTCACAGATGGGAGGGAGACAGACTCTGAGAGAGAGAGAGAGAGAGAGAGAGAGAGAGAGAGATGGGCGGGGGGGTATTGAGACCGAGACTGAGTGAGGAATAGACATCAGTGAAGGGAGGTGGACACTGAACATGTTCAAGAGTAGATGAGGTTTTCCTCTGTCTGGAACTACTGCAGCACTCTTGGCTCTGTAGCTGATTTTCAGTTCTGTCGGCTCTGGGAGTCTGACTCTAACGGGGAGCCCCTGGCAGACACAAGTGCCGAGAGAAATCAGTTGCAAATTCAAAGATGTAATTCTCAATGTGTGTTTTTGGCGGCACAGTTTATGTGATTAAAATGAGAAAGATTGTTATTTGCACTAAATCATAATTTCAGTCTATAACTAAATCATAATTCAGTCTAGATATAAGTGTTGCAAAGATTCGGCAGAAAATCCAGACTGTTGACTGGTTTTGATTGATTCATTGAAAAGTCATCACAAGATTGAAGACAACCCAGAAAATGAAAGTACATAGGTAATAAATCAGGTATAATTCAGCGTCTGCCAAGAAAATAGAGTTTGTTATATTACGTATTACAGTGGCATCAGGCCAAATTTGGGACTGTTTTCAAGGTCCCTCAGTTTTGCCTTGGAATGTCATTTAATTGCATTTTAGAGTATTTGAATTACATTTGAATTATACTAGATGGCCATCAGAAAAGGGGATAAAACCGTGTTATTATATGTATACATTGAGCAGAATGTGTCATCAACTCAACGTGTAGCTTCTTCAAACAATGCATTTTGTGCCCCCCACCCCCCCAAGTGCAAATAAAGCACATTTTGCATTTTAGCTTGCATTTGGACCGAACTGCACATAACCTGCAGGCAGAGTGATGCCTTAAAATGGTGCAAGGTTTGGTTCATGAGGCCCAGAGAGAGAGCGAGAGAGAGAGAGAGCGAGAGAGAGAGAGAGAGAGAGAGAGCCTAGGACACCCTGACTGCTTTATTGATGTGCAGTGGGGAAACTACTCTAGCATTTGCTTGAAACTAGTAAGTACACCGGGGAATACACTGGCTGGTTAATGACCCAGTGCTTTCTAGCTCTGCTGAAGGATGTAAGCCTGCGATATGCCAAGCTACTGATCTGCGGCTCAATCTGAATTTGAAAGAACCTCGCAATAGGGTGGATAGGGCCCCGTGTATCTGGTAGTATAAAGCTCATCTTCTCTGTGAGAAACTGTGCTCATTAAGACGCTTTCTGTAAAGTCATCTGAACGTTTTTTGCGTGTGTGTGTGTGTATGTGTGTGTGTGTGTGTATAGATGCTCTGGGCAAAGCAGGCCCTGATTAGTTGATTCTAAATCCTCCGCTTTGATCTGGATAAAGGATGTGAAGCAGCAGGACCGAGTCTTTCTCATTACCTTAACTGCTCTAAGTCAGCAATCGCAAGCCACATGAAGGCTTTTTTTAGCGACAGAGTTGGTGGGTAATTCAATAAAATATGAAACATTAATGTTGCACTTCCTGTCTGATGCATTAATGTTTGCCACAGCTCTCATGGCGCTTCATTTCCTGACTCAGAAGCCCGTACTACACATAATATCTCTTTCTCTCTCACTCGGGTCTCTCCCATGCTGCATGTACGGGGCCGGTTAAGTGGTCGTTTATCGATCGCAGGATAATGGAAACACGCATGACGGAAGCCTGTGAGCATTCGGACTCAAAGGTTTGATATGTGGAAATGCAAGCGAGAGCGATCTCTGGGGTGGGATATCCATTACAGTTAAAGGGGCCATTTCATGGAATACAACATTTCCAGACTGTTCCAAAAAGCTTTTGTAGACTGTAAGCATTATTCACACCAGTACACGTATAGACACTACACACCTTGCAACAACAGGATTCTCAGTATCTTAGGCTGTGATGTCAAAACCGTGAACAAATGTATATATGCTTGCCCATTCAGCCTACAGCAGATTATCCCACCCATTCATGTTAAAGTGATAGGGAGTGTTGTTACTGTACATAGTAAAAGGTTATGTAAATGAATTGCATGTTTTTTCCACAAAATAGGAAAAATAAAGTTGAATATGACCCCTTTTATACTACTTTTATTATACTGTTACTATTATTATTTTGCTAGTTCCTGTCAGGCAAGTTAAGTCAAGTTAAATCAAGTTGGTGTTTATTGTTATTCCAGCCATATACACAGGACACAGTGAGATGAAACAACACAAAGAACAAAAACAGAACACAAGACTACACAAGTGCAGGACAGGACTAAAGAGAGTGCAAAAAAAACACGAAAGAGCAACTGTACAATAATTTACAGGACAATAGACAGGAGTTGATTGATTGGAACAGTAACAGCACTAATGTGAGTGACAGCATTATGACAATGTATTCTAGTAACTGAGCCGTTAAGTGTGCAAAAATGCAAAGGAATGCAAAGACTGATTTGGACAGCAATAAATAATTGTGTACAAATAGCATGTAGCAGCAACAGGGTTAGAAAAAGAGCATATTATACAATAAATAATGTTGGGGAATAAGTTTTCTTTGTTTATGGCAGAACAGTGCCATGAGATTCTGTGTGATTGGGTATATCTCCACCACTTGTCATGTCGTGGTGGCAAATGCAAGTTCCATGGTGGATTTTTATTACAAAAACACAGACTCTACACATATACAAAACAAAGAGGCACGAGGGCCTTAAACACGAAGCAAACATACACAGAAGAAACACGAGGAACAGGTAGCGTGAGGGTAAATGTGAGGGATGACCAGCGACTAATACAACAACTCTTAGAACTTAAATACATACATGACAGAAACCAATCACTAAACATAATCCCTTTAACTAAACACAAGACAGCTGACAGAATGTAACTCAGATACAAATGCATTTCATAATAAAAGTCTCTAGTACAGAGTTAAACAGCCGAGACACGACACCACTAATAGTGTATCATTAAACTTCTAGCCCTTAAACTGTTTATTACAAAGATGAACATTTTCATATCCAACATGAACGTCCCATTAAACAGGACGGGATGCCCTACGCACAATTGGACAGCAGCCACACTCTTTGAACATTTGGAGAACCATTTCTTTTACAGTACGCGAAGGTTCTCTGTACCTTTTGAAGGTTCTTCACATTCACACATTATTCAAACATATTTCGTCAGGGAAGCAAAACAGTTAGTCTGTGGCTTGTCTTGCTGATCATTTTTTTGTTTGTTTAATTCAAAAGAAGAAAGGAAGAGAGTGAGTGAAACATTTTTTATTTCTCATACTGGATCTTAAGTCTACTCTGAGAAAGAACTTATCCTATCATTTATTTTACTGTTGTCATATTGACACCTTCCAGGATTCTGTGAAGCACGTATCTTTTTTATTACTAATATTTATTTATATTTTGTCATATCTGTGGGAGTGTGGTTAGGGGGAGATTAGGCATTTGGGTGACAGAACACTTTCAGAAAGCCTTTACAAATCAGTAGCTAGCTCATTATCTAGTAGTTTTTTATTATTTTCCATCTCACCAATCCCTTTAATTAAAAGATATCCGGTCCGGAGATTATTTTCTTGAGGGCTTTAAATCGGTGTGTAATCTAAATCTGTGCGGCGAATCTTGCGAAATGTGTTCCGAACCTGTCACATGTCCGAACAGAGCGGAGAGGACAGCTGGTTGCCACGCAGTGCCAGCGGAAGAAATGCTGGATAACAGAGAGATGGAGAGTGAAAGAGAGAGAGGGAGGAGGGGTTGGCATTTTTGGGTGCCCGTACAGGGGGAGCAGGGTGCTTTGTTGTGATTTGGTGAAAGGCGTTCTGTGTGCAAATGTGTGCGTGAGGCCTCTTTTGTGTGTGTAGACTCTGTACTCTGTGACAGGAGACACAAGCTGCACTCTCAGAGAGAGCAGCCGAGAGGAACAACACAGGCCTGACCCTCAGAGAGAGAGGGAGGGAGGGAGGGAGAGAGACAGAGAGAGACAGAGAGAGAGGGAGAGGGAGAGGGAGGGAGGGAAGAAGAAAAACCAATAAAAAAGAGGGAGAGCCTGAGAGAAAACAGAAAGAATCAGTTGAGAGAGATGAGGTGGAGTAAAGAGAGGGAAAGAAAGCAGGAAAAAGAGATTAAGAGACAGAGGGAAAGATGAAGAGAGTGAGAATAAAGAGAGGGAGAAAGTGAGTGACAAAAGAAAGAAAACGGAAAGTGAGGGAGTACGAAAATGGAAAGAGCCAGACCAAGAGATACAGATAGAGAGAGAGAGGGGACAAAAGAAAAGAGGAAGAGAGAGAAAGAGAGAGAGAGAGAGAGGGCAAAATAACAGAGGAAGAGAGAGAGAGAGAGGGAGCAAAGAGATAAAGGACATTAGCAGGAGAAGGCAATGAACCTTGAGTGACATTTGCAGGGTCCGTGTGAGGAAAGTACATAACCGAAAAAAACAAAATAGTTCAGCAAATAATGTTCTCCTAACCCAAAATGTGATCGATCACCAAAGAGTTTTTCCCTCATTTTTTCCTTTATTCTTTACTATAAATTCTATAAAATGACCTCTGTTCTGATTGAGCCTCATTCAAACAGCAGTCCAGGCTGAAACACTCCTTATAACTTCAGTCTGAGCGAGCGGGAGTCAATAGGCTGAATAGGCAGATGTATGTAAATCTGTTGGGTTTTTTTATGACAAAAAAAGTGTACAAAACAGCCTCAGTTTCCACAAAATGGAATAGGGTTGAATGAAATGCTGTGAAACTCTTAACGACGTTCAAATTCAACATCACACCCTTCTATGAAAAGTATGATGTGGACTCATTAAACTGCAAAGAATGAAAGACACTGTGAGTGGGTGGTAGGTTTGATGTATCCTATTGTACTGGCACTTGAACACAACAATTAAAAATATAACACAAGCATTTTGTGCGCAAGTCACCATGGCTGGGTTGTTTCTGGTGGGCACAATGACTGACTCACAATCATAGAGGAAGGGTCCTCCACACTCCACCTCTTTTACAGTCAGGGTCAGCCAGGAAGCAACAGTTAATTACTAATCGCCAAAGGAACGTGAACAACGCTGTAAACAATCTCCATCCATCTGCACTACAAAGCCAGCACTGACACTTTGTTGCTTTGAAGCACAGACCTTAAGTAAGCCTCACACAACCAGGGCCTGCACTGATCTCTGAGTGGATGTGGCGTCTATGAACGTTTGTAGAACGTAACCCTGTATATCTTAACTGTGTGCTGGATGTTTAATTCTGATACTTGGTCCTAAATATGCAGCATATAATGAGCTAACATGGGTTTAGGAGACACTGTCTGCAAAGCCATTTCTTTCCTGTCGCTAGCAATTAGCTCAGTACACAATGTTAAACGGTCCACAAGGACCAGTGATAAGTGGAAGACCGTGCTTGGGGGAAATGGTCATGGTTATTAGCCAGTGCTCAAATAATCTCTCTCTCTCATGTACATACGCAAACAGACACACACACACACTGAGACCAAAATATTTAGTGAGGTAAGGGGAAACTTTATTAAGGTTTTTCTTGAGTAATATCACAGGCCAGGAACAGAAACCCTGTTATCTGTAATCTTTCATTTGTTTCTTATGAATATCTTCGTCTTCAGCAGTAGATGAACACCTCCAAGCCTATAGATAATGAGAAACGTGGAAAGAAGCTGATGTCTGATTAGTAATGACCCGAATGTTGACTCCTGTTTATGGCAGTGCCTTAATTGGATGGTGAATCTGAAAATGTCGTTCCATGCCTCATACAAGAACTGGTCTAATCAGTGATAGTATGGAATATTGCTGCTTTCGAGCAGTGTCGAAAACTGGGAAATAGCCGTTTTCCCACATGTATATTGCACCCAACAGGCCAAAGTAGGCATATGGGAAACACCAGGATTATGAAATGTGACATACGTTACACATATGGGAAATGTGAGCTTGGCAGTGAATATGAAAAAAGCAGTATTTTCTATACATTCACATCCACATGTAGAGGGTAAGTCTTTCAACAAGCACCTGAAAGGAGTGAAGTAGTATTTATTACTTAACCATCTGGTATGTACAACCATCAGAAGAGCACTCCAACACTGCATTACCGCATAACAGAGTTGTTGCCTGTTTGCAGGGCAGGTGTGTTGGCCGCTGTTTATTATACAAAGCAGTGGTTTCCAACCTCAACCCTGAAGGAGGAAAGGCTTGATTAGTTGGATCAGGTGTGGTGGGGGCAGGGGGTGCTCCAAGAACAAAGTTGGGAATGAGTGATATAAAGTGTTTTAAAGACATTAATGTTTCTAATGATGCATTTTCACAGACGTTTGGATAAAATAAGAGAAGATAAACTTTTCTAGTATCAAAAGTGGGAAATTTTCATTGTTATGACAGCAAGTGGATAGTGCAAAAGTAAAAGCAGAATAAACAAGAGGATAAAAGCTATACAACTCAACAGTATAATATATATATACAGTACCATGTAAAAATTATACTTAAAACCTGTTTACTACTGGACAGTAGAGTTAAGTTAGTGTTAAAACATTAATATTACAATAAATGCAATTAACGTTATTACAGTAAAGAGTGGTTTTATGTGTGGCAAAGTGTTCTCCTAACCATTTCCAGACCTCTTTCCTCATGGAAGT
>JBBJLS010003328.1:0-16500 GCA_037577275.1 Bryconaethiops microstoma
GGGGGTGTGTGTGTGTGTGTGTGTGTGTGTGTGTGTGTGTGTGTGTGTGTGTGTGTGTGTGTGTGTGTGTGTGTACTTCGCCCCATCATTATCAGGAATGCTTATTTGACTTAGGTTTTCACTGGACATCATACAAATCATTGGAATACATAGACAACTACCCACCTATATCGTCATAGTTGTGTTTACAATGTTATGTTTACAACACATTTTATTCATTGTTTATTTTATTGATTCAAAGAACAAACTTCGTATTATCTATAAAGTTAAAGGGAAAATTGCTCACTAAGACCAAAGCACCTTTACAGGCACGAAGAAATCCTCACAAACTCAACAATCATTCCAACATTAGTGTGCGTGTGTGTTTTGGTTTGTACGACCTCCAGCGGTCCGAACCACTACGAGATGTCTGGAGAGTGACAGAGTTCTCTGATTCAAGATTCTTTATTTGTCCCATGCACCGTTATAGAAGTATCACATGTGAATTATGCCCCTGAAATGTCTGTGAGACAGTCTGTGCAATATAGTGACAACAAATAAGTTACAATAAAAACCTGGTGCAGGTAAAGCATGTACTATGACGCACATATGGACTAAAGCACTGGACTAGCCAAACCATGAGTGAACCATGAGTGAACCACACCATAGTGAATTAGAGCTTGTGAGTGTGTGTTTAGCAGGAGCCAGCAGCCGCGGGGCATGATGGGTAACCGTGTGTCTGCTTTGCCGCTCTCTCCTTGAGGTCTTATGTAAAAGGGCATGTCACTGATATAATGAATAACTGAGATGCTGCTCTCATGCGTTGTGACTGATGCTGTAAGCAGAACACACACACACACACACACACACACACACACACACACACACACACACACACACACACACACACACACACACACAGAGCAGACGTGTTGGCAAGGTGAGCGAAGACGTTACAAATGCATGTGTTCTGAAGCATATTCACACTGCTGAGCGAAGCCAGCTTCATTTCATCACAGAGTGTAGTGATAGTGACACATCTGTCATCATTATGTTCAAAGAACAGAACACCTGGCAGCGAGAGAGGAGGAAATACATTTCAGTGAGATTATGTATATGCATACACGAGAGAGAGCTAGAGAAAACACAGGTAAGACTTTAGTGAAGAACAGTGCTCTTAAGGATACATGACAGCATTAGAAATCACCAAAATAAACAAAAGACACTTACTGGAATACACCTTTATACAAGTTCACGTTAATGTATGCCAGATGTCATGAAAGGCCTATGTAGGTGTCATTTAGCCTCATGAAGGATTCCCTTAAATAATATACGTTTTTACAAGAGAATTTGTTCTTTTAAAAAAATGTAAAACTTAAGAAGGATTTTCCTTCTCCTGTTTCCTTCTATTGTACCACTGCAGAGAAACAAGATTTGTCCTGATTGAGACTCTATGAGAAAGGGATCTGAAAATGTTTGAGGGTCTGGGTGGTGGGAATGTTACTGTTATTAGAAAGGTATTTGGAGGTCAGGATGATGTTTACTTTGGATCCTGGGCCTCTTCCTGTAAACTCCCAGCAATCAGACAGGAAATGCAACCTCTTGTTGACTCACAGGAGTCCTCATCATCACCAATCATCCTCCTCATTATTATTAATTTTATATCACTAAAACTAAGGCTGTAAGGCAAATGACAGACATTTAAGCCAACATGCCTACTACCTTTTACCCTCATCCATATTAGTAACTAAAATAGTTACTCTCATTCTGGAACAGCCTGATTGCAAACCTCAGGAATTAGAAAATCTGAAGCTCACGAATACCAAATAGCTCTAAAAGCCATTTGACTCCGCAAACATTCAAACTGATTTTTTTGCTGAGCCTTTACAAGTAGCCAGTACTCATTTGTCCAATGAATACTGGCTGGTTAGACCAAATGAGTACTAAATCTAACCCAAAGCGCTGCTGCTGCTAGGATAATGAGGCATGAAAGGATGGTTTTCGGACACATCAGGTGATGAATGTGTTAAGGTGTAAACGAAAAGAGCAGTGGTGACCAGGGAGTCTGTAGAAAAATCTGCCAGAAGCGTCCAGTGAACCCAGCACAGCAGGGTATCCAGCTATAGACCCCCACCTCAAGCCTCGTTACTCCAATCAAAGCTGCCTTGTTAGGGTTTTATGAGAAGAGGGGGTAAGTCAGACCCCTTAGCAGGGGGTCTAGTGCCCTGACCGTGGCTGTGGATGATTTATGCCAGTCGTAAAAGCAGCCATTAGGGGCCGCCTGGCATTTTGAAGCTCTTTAATGTAGCGCAGAGGGAAACGCTAGCGCTTCATCAATGATTATGAAATCAGTGCATGGAAATGGAAATGACCAGCAGCCAATTTGAGAAAAGAAAGATTCAGAGGTGGTTTAAGGCAAAGCGAGACGCTTCCTGTCCTTCTATATTATGATGCATCTTTCTCAATTATGCTTTCTCTTCTATTTTGTTCTTTTTGATTAGAAACCTTTCCCTCTCATAAACTGGGGGCATAACAGACCGCCGCAGCAAAAATAAACTTGAATTGGTACATTTTAAATAATCTATTTCTCTAAATTTAAATAGAATAAGACTATTTTTAGATTAGTTTAATACACGTCTAAAATTTACAGCTAAAAGAAAATGTACTGTAACACATTCTAAGTTTTTCTATACAATTATTATTCTTTTTTTAACCAATTTATATATCAAATTACTTAAAGGGCAGTTGATATTACACTCACAAAAAAAACGTTTTCATATGACAGCGATGATTTCCTCCTTTCTTTCTGCCCTCTTTTCCTGAGTTGGTAAAGCTCTAAGTAAGTAAAGGTTCCAGTTAAGGCGAACTGGTTTGAAGCTGTGGGATGAATGTGGGTCTGTAATGTTCAGACGTGATGACCGGGTCAGAGAGAGGAGCACCTGAACAGGTCATTCATTACTCTACCAGCATACACACGCTCATGCGTTGCCTCAAAGAGCCTTTCAGACCCTTCAGAGATGGCAAGTAAAAAGGTGTGTTTTTCAGGGTGTGAAATGGAGATGGCTGGTAGCAGAAGGGCAAATAGGGGCTTATTTACACGGGTTATTGTGAGTGACTGAAGCGAGTGTGTGTGAGTTTAAAGTATCTGAAGGAATATCTGAAGGCGGTGTTTCATGGAAAGTAGAGTGCGTGTGTGTGTGTATGTGTGTGTGTGTGTGTGAAGGAGAATTGCCTGGACAGGCAGAAGTCCCCTGATATGCGAGCATGTACTGATTTCCCACTGTCTACTGCAAAGATAGATGTGGCAACCTTCAGATTCAATCAACACTGTGAGGGATGTGCATTGGCATGTGTGAGAACACACATGGCTCTGTGTGTGTGTGTGTGTGTGTGTGTGTGTGTGTGTGTGTGTGCACGTACGTGCGTGCATCTCCATTTAGTCATCTATTATTAATCTTACGCTAAAGCCAGACCTGTTTCTGGGCTGATTAAAGCAGTGAAAAGCAATAAGCATAGTGTAATGATACAGTCAGAGATCTGGATTTTAACAATAATCCCCCTCAACGCTGACCCTAGTTCAGTCCAGCACTGATGTTAAAGGAATATGCCAAGTTTTTTTTTTTTTTCTTTCTGCTTGCTGCATCGTTAACACGTTGCTGTTTACCGGAGCCAATAACTTCCATGTGCTCACAAAAGAACAGAGAACCCGATAATTCGAGTTCATGCAGCCGCCCCTTGACTTCTACTGTAAAGTGTGTTCTTCTGTTCTTCTCCAAGTACGGGGAAGTCATTATCTTTGGTAACTAACTTGCTTCTACAGGAAGCAGACAGACATATTACAGTAACATCATTACTCAGAAATTATACTTGTTTAGTCGCCACGACATTTCAGGATGACAGGAATGAATTTAGAATTCTTAGTCATTACAGAATAAGTCTCTTAAGTTCACAATCACATCGTAACTTCGGATAATAAAAGAGCATCACAGAAGCATCCTCATGGGAAGCGAGTCGAATGTGTGGCTGTTTACTGGGAGCACGGCTTATCAAATCTGAGGTCATCACACTTTACTTTGGTTTTCTATCTTTTTTTACAATAGGTATAGCAAACTAATTTACGCTGTATTTATGTGATTTTAACCACATGCTTGGTAACATAACTGATTATCAACCACAACTGGGGTTTGGGATTTAAGATAACATACATATGTAAGATAAGATACATAGTTGAATGCATAACTTTGAACATCTTTTGTGGTTTTACACACTTCAAAGAATTAGGTGCAAATGTTGTGCAATATTTAATGCAATATTGAACACGCTGAAAAACAGTAAAACTTTTTTTTAAAAACATATCTGTAACTTGGTAACGGACATTGTGGATCTCGATTGAGAAGCAAATAAGTTAAGCCACTGTAGGATGAGATACACTTAAGAGCTAAAAATGGGGAGTTTCAATAATATGACCTTAAGCATTCCTTTAACCAGGCTGATGACGCTGTAAGCAAATCTGTACATTTGTACGTGTTGTTCTAGCTGATTCTGCATCAGCCTGCAATCTCACACATGCCAGTTACTAAACAAAGTGCTGGCAGTGCATCTACTGTACCCCAGGTGAAGAGACCCAGGTTTCTCGTGACTCACACACACACACACACACACACACACACACACACACACACACATACACACACACACACACGGGACGTGCTCACTTGCTTAGTCATACTGCCGCATAAATGAGGCCAAAAAAAGGAGGTGAAAAATATTGCTACGAGGCTTTTCCATGGTTGAGAAAAGATTATACGAGGTCAGCAGCCTCACAAGCCCTTTTACAACAGACAGCCATTAATGAATGAAATGGGACACACAGCCACAGCAGTTGTCTGGAATGTGAACACAAACCCGTGGATATCTGACACCCCTGTCACTGCCACTGCACCAGTCCTGACACAAAACAGGTGCGTGCGCGCACGCGCGTGTGTTCAGCGTGTCTGTCGTGTGTGTGCGTTTGACTTTGTGTATATTTGTCACTAAATGGCTTTCATTAGGCAGGCAATGGACTCTTAAGTAAGTAACAGAGGTGATAATTAACCTCTAACTGCAGGTCATAGTCAGTTCAAGCTATGCTCAGCATGCTGAGCGGACACACACACACACACACACACACACACACACACACACACACACACACACACACACACACACACACACACACACACACGAACCATGCAACAAGAGGAACGAGTGACTGGTTAAAGTTGAAAACACAAGGAGAATAACATAAATGCAGGGGAATGTTAGGGCAAGTACACGACAAAGATGAACGAAAGACAAATGAGACGAGGGGAGAAGAAGGTTTGGAGAAAGATGCACTCAAAGCCATCTTATCGCTTAAAGGGGAATTCCACTAATCCAAATGTTTGAATCAATAAATCTTCGAGATGTAAATAAAGACAATATGTAAAAAAAACCAAAACACTAAAGTCACTTACAAACTACTCAGCAAAGACATTCAGATTATGCATTTATGCTTTCCTCCACAACAACTTAGAAATGAGACAATCGCAATCCAAGCAGACAGCTCTGAAATGAGCCAACTTTGATGCGGCACGACTGTGCTTCCATTTCAGGAATGCTGCGGACAGCTGCACGAGGAACGAGAAAAACATACAGTGCAAGGCAAAAAGCTGCAAACCACCATACGTGCAGATAAACATGCCACCAAGAACAACTCAATGAGTCCAATGAGTAAGCATCAGAGAAAAAGTGCCAACATTGCGCCACGCAAGCCTTAGTGTCAGACAGTAAGTCTTAAGACATATAAGTGAAGACAAAGCACATGATAGTCTCTCCCCCACCCCCTCTCTCTTAAACACAACACGGTTCCTTTAAACTACTGGCATATAAAGACATTTAAACCACATCTGTCATATAAGGTGATTAATCATACAAAAAGTTTGAATCTTAACATTCTTGACTTTAATCTTAGCTAATGTAATGATATTTTATTCCATAAGCTTTTTTCATGTTCATTTGCCATGATGTGTTTAAACAATATTTAGAAAGAGCCATATTCAGGTTTTGATCAATTCAATAGAGAGTGGAGTATTCTGAACACGCTCGAGGCCAACGGAGGGCATGAAAATTGCTGCTAAGAGGCATTTCCTGAGCTAATATAAGAAAAGATCAAATGAGGTCAGTGTCCCCTTAAAGGGTCATTTAAAGTCCAGAAGCTGCAGTAAGAGATGTTAGGGTGACAAAGATTCATTATATATTATGTCTGGTCAACAGACAATACAGTGCTCTGATTCGGAGAATTCAGTCATAGACAGTGAAAGACCTGGATCCTACAGAGTGACGGAACAGTGCTGGTAGGAAAGAAAGGAGCTGTGATGAAGACAGATGAACAGAGAGGGAGAGAGAGATAGTGAGAGGTAGTCAGAAAGAGAGAGATAGACAGAGAGAGAAAGGGGGAGAGAGAATATAGGACCTTTTGGCGGAGGAGTTTGCTGCGCACGCGGCCCCACAGCTTAGCTCCTGTGTTGGAATGTCTCTTCACGGCAGGAGGCTCCTCCACACAGCAGTGCTCCTCCAAACGCTCACACACTGAGTTCAGGTTACAGTCCGTTACCACAATCTCGGTCATCCTGACGGCTGAGAATACACACACACGTGCTCCGATGGGGACGAGCGCACTTGAGCCCCAGAAAAAAAAAAAAAGATTGAAAAATGAAAAAAGCTTCACTGACTGTGAGAATCCAACTGCGAAGTTCTACCAGCCAATAAAAAGACTGACTGTTTTGGGAATGGAGAGCAGAGAGTTTTTTTTTCTACTACTCTAGATCAGAACAGAAAAAGTCTCTGTACTGCTGAATGGCTTTTGAAAGACAGAAGGATGAAACAGATATAGAAAGAGAAAAGTGAAGGAGAGAGAGAGAAGGATTCATTCCAGAGTGTAGAATGTCTCCCGTTTGAGCCGTCAGCATCTCTGAGCTCCACTCGGCTCTGTGCTGCTCACGATCCGATCTCCAGCGAGGCACACGGAGAACGAAAGAGGGAGGGAGAGAGGGAGAGAGAAGGAGGGGAGAGAGAGGGAGGGTCAGAAGGAGGAGGTAGAGTGGCAGGGAAAGTGAGAGAGGGGGAGATATATGAAAGAGAGAGAGACAGAGAGAGAGAGAGGGGAGCATATATATGAGAGAGAGAGGAGAAAGAGAAAAAGGGGGAATGAGAGAGGAGGACATATGAGAGAGAGAGAGGGGGAGAGAGAGAGAGAGAGAGAGGGAGGAGAGAGAAAAAAAGATAGGAGAGAGAGAGAGAAAAAGTGAAAAGACCGAGGAGAGAGAAAGAGTGAAGGGAGAGAAAGAGAGAGAGAGGTGAGTGAGAGAGATAAGGGGAAGCAATGAGAGAGTGAGAGAGGAGTGTGTGTGTATATATATGAGAGACAGAAAGAGGGACAGAGAAAGAAGAGAGAGAGAGAGAGAGAAAGAGAGAGAGAGAGAGAGAGAGAGAGAGAGAGAGAAAGAGAAAGAGAGAGAGAGAGAGAAGGAACTAAAGAAATGCAAGCCCATTAAATCTCGAAATCTCTGTACGTTGTTCTAAATGTTCAGTCTAGCAGTTTCCCTGACGCTTTGGAAATAAGCTGTACATCACTAGTACTTCTAACAGGAGCCAAAATTACCACCGACACCAGAACAGCTTCATTCTTCAGTCTAAAGAACACACATTTCAACACCACAGCTTCATGTCTTCAGTCTTCTTCTCAATTTACACGTATGTGTAATATATAGTTCCTCTTACACTCATTCTTCATGGCCTCAACCAATTCAAGGACTGGGAAACCTGACCAGTGGTATGTGACACTAAAAAAATAAAAAAAATAAAACCAGAACTAATGCAACACAGCCAACCTTTTCAATAATATCCTATACATCTAATGACTATTATGTTCCATTACTGAAGGAAAAAACACTCTTACATGCTAAGCAAGGCTTTTAGACACCATCTTACTCACACAGATTACTCAGATTACTTAATTACTCAGACCTACTGCCGGCAGGTGTGTGTGTGTGTGTGCGGTGATGGCGCTTGTTTTGTCTAGTCTACCAAGCATCCAGGATTCCAACTGAAAAGTCTAATCTCATTGCTGTGGTGACTATAAGCAATGTATATTATCCCAACAAGTGCTGAAGATACGTACATACGCAAGCATGGCAGTGTCTCAAAAACAGACGGTCCAGAGCACTATCAGAGTCAGTTAAGTACACACTGATTACATCTATGACACAGGGCTGAGTGTCACAAGATAGTGAATAGAAGACAAATGGAACTGTGAATTTGTTGATATGTAAACTGTATCTGTAGCACACAGTTTTTTTTATTTTTACCAAGGACATTTAATTCACTTGTACTGAGAAAGAGACAGAAAACCCTTCGACTCCGACGCTGTAGTATTACTTGAACATGACTGAAGTTGCGAAAAGAAAACAGCTACAGAACGCCTGTAGTGGGTCAGAGTGACTCATCTGGCTGCAATAAAGTGGGATGAATGAAAGAAGCGGCTCCATCACGGCAGGAAAGTAAGTCAAGGCTGAACATGCACTGGTTGCTCGAGTGCCTCAGCTAACCAGCGCTGCCTCTCTCTGGAGGGCTGAGGAGAGGAGGGCATGTAAGAACACTGAGCTGGGGTATTTTTAAAAATCGAGGATAAGCGCAGCAGCTTTGTTCTTGGCCTGCGTCATCGTTTCAAGGTAAAAATGTCTGGGGGAAACAGTGTGGTCTGAAGAAATAAAAAAAAAATAAAAAATTCCAGAATGAGAGTATCGAGCTTAAGAATCAGCACATTCACAACAAGAGACTAGAAAAACGAATGATTTTTGCCAGGTTTTTCATTTTTATTGTAATCTTTTACCTTTTATATTTTGTCCTTATCTCAACTTGCCTGTCTTAATCATTACGCAAATCTATTCAATTCATCATCAGTGTCTGAACAAAACCTGGTCTCCTCGAAACAGTAAATTTTTCAGTAGAAAGGGGGGAAAAAGCTCCTGAACGTATATTGGAAAATTTTATTTGAGGTCATTTTGAACAGTTTCTGTTGGGTTGTGTAAAGGACAGCTGGCGGTTTTAAAATTATGCTTGAAAATAATAGACAACAAAAGAGGAGATACGAGGTTTTGCTCATAAAGTGTCAATGCAACGTTCTGTTTAAAACTGAAACATTCACATAACGATTTAAACAGGTCCACTGAGATACAGACAAAGTACACGTCTTTAAATACATACGTGTTTGCCCATTTTCCGGGTTAGGACAGCAGAGTCTCTGTCATTTCTGATGTTTTCTTGCTGTACCAGGAAGGGATTTTAACCACTCATTTATAAACGTGGGGCAACTGACCACTCCATCTTTGCTGCAGGTCACAGCTATTCTTCAAGCCGCTCTCCTTTTGTCCAAATCCAGAATGAATGGAGAGCTAACGCCAAACGTATAGAAAAGAAAACACTGCGTTCTGAAGAGCGGCATTCTAATGGTTTAAGCATCTGCATAAAAAAATGCACTTGACATACTTTTGGCTCTAATCAGAAATGAAAAGCTTTGGCAGCTCTTTGTGTTCTTGGCTCTACTGGTAATGAATAAAGATGATGCCACTGCTCATTAAGCAATGAGGAAACCTCACTGCTCCTTCCTTCATCTTTAATGTCACAGTCAGGTGGATCAGCCTAATAATGCAGGGAGGAGGAGGAGTAAGTCATCGGGTGACTTTTTCCACTTTGATTTTCCCACTTTAATGTTTCCTCTTCTCTGTAGTAAGGCTACAACAGTGAATTCACCATCCCAGATCACCACAACTTACACCTGAGGAAGAAACAGACAGCTACAACACATACGGGTTCAACACCGCACACACACGAAATCACTCCAACCAAACGGCCTCCACCCACAGCTGATGTTATGTTGCTGGTTATTTGTAGACTTAATGACTATGTCTGAATAAGGTCCAGTGACCGAAGGAGGGCTAATACATACGCACATGTACATGCCACCGTGACCATACACTGACATCTGAGCCACGTTCCATCAAAACAAAACATCAATTCACAGCGACTTCAAACACATCACTTAAACCTCAAACCCAGAGACTGTAATCACAGGGCTCAGCTTCATGATGTAATCTGGACTACTGACTGTTTATATACTTCTACAGTCCAGACACACAGACAGACAGAAAGAAAGAAAGAATGAAAGAAAGAAAGAATGAAAGAAAGAAAGAAAGAAATGAAAGAATAATGAGATGGTAAAATAAGAGACATAAAAATAGAATTCTCCACAGAGGAAACAAGAATTCAAGATAGAGAATAAGGGAGATAGAACCTGAACAGGGGAGAGAGAGAGAGAGAGAGAGAGAGAGAGAGAGAGAGAGAGAGAGAGAGAGTAAGAGAGAGAGAGAGAGAGAAAGTAAGAGAGAGAGAGCAAGAGAGAGTGAGAGAGAGAGAGAGAGAGAGAGAGAAAGAGAGAGAAACAGAAAAGAGAAAGTGGGAGCTATAATGACTTAAAAGAGACAAAGAGAAAAAGGAACAAATGATGGAAATAAAGCATGATGTAGAAAGATAGGAAATGTGAGAGCATGAGAGAGAACAAGAGAGACAGACAGATAAGGGAGAGAATGAAGATGAGGTCCAGCTTTCTGTACTGGAGGTCTCGTGTCCAGGCTGGCGCTGCTGGTCTGGCTGGGGGAGGGAGGCAGATGGCTCAGTATGTGATGATGTCAGCCAGGCTAGCGGTAAATTAAAGATGAGCACCTGGCCAGCGAGTGTCTGGGTATATATACCACTGCACAATTTCCTTCATGGGTCAAACTAGGTGTGGAGAGCCAGTAGTTAGGTGATCTATGATATCTTCTTTAGTTCTGCACTGGAGGTGCCAGGCTAATGTAGCTAACATTTATTACCACATCAATCAGCATCAGGCTGCCTCCATGTTCAAACCACACTTGAATGTGGAGCTGCACAGGAATCTCAAATAAACATATGTTATACTGTTACCTATACAAACTTAACAAAAACAGGTTGGCAGAGTATGTTTGGGCTCAACAACAGCTCTGGAAAAAAACAGAACACTGCAAAAATGTTCAGTTTCTCAGGTTTGATCTTTTATAGGTGCAGTTCTTCATTTTTAAGAACTGCTGACAATATCTGCCCTAATTTCCAAATAAAAATATTGTACTTTAAAGCATAAACTGTAAAAGAAATGACAAAACATCATAATAAGAGAAATGATGCAGTGTTTACAGAGCTAGAATAATCCAATGAAAACAAAATGGCAATAATTACCTTCGATGTACTTCTAGTAGTGTTTTGCCATCCAACTGGTCACAGTGTGAGGGTTGATTACAGCAGGGTTTTTTTTAAATATACTTTTCCTTATTAAATAAGATTTGATTCAGGTGACCACTAATCAGTACCTCATAAAGCAGAATGAGGTACTTGTGTAGGAATTTAACAGACACATAATGGAATGGTTGTCATACTCAAGGTGCTCTCTTAGGGGTGAGGGTAAAATTCTGTAAATTAGATTTTTTTGTCAAACTACCACTTTTAAATAGCCATTAAAGGATAGTTGCCTAATTAGTCATCTAATAAACACTGCTATTTGTTAATGTATACATATTTATGCATATTACTAGCTAATTAAGCACACGCATTATAAATGTTTAGCACATATTGCGAATACGGCATCAACAGGGTGTGCTTGGAAAGGAAGAGTCAAAGACGGACAAAATATAGAATGGTAACGCGAATGATGCAGAGATTTCTAGTGCTCTAGAAAGAACTAATTCATTATTAACAGACTCATTCTATTTCTAGAGTTACTTATGATGGTAAGGAAGAAGGAAAGGAAGAGAGGAAAAAGAAGATGGCTGTGAAAAAGGTTTAAAGGTTTATCTTAAAAGAGGTGTCAGGAGGCAGATTTTCTGTAAGCTTTTCTGTAAGCAAAAAGGCCTGTTCACACACAGTATGATACTTCCGGGTGGAAAAACCTTTATATCACAGCCGTATGTTTGACAGTTTGTAAGATACGACATTGTATATCATAATGCTTGAGCTCTGTATTTTCAGATGTTAAACTGTCTCACACTCTCGGTTATCTTTCGAGTATCTCTGTACTGTTCTATATTGAAACCACAGTCACTGATCAAAACTAGGCATCTGAGTGCATCCAATCAGAGAAAGACAGGCGTGGAAATGGGAAGGGCTGATATTATCTATGCAACAATATCAAATGAATTTGTTTTTAAATAAGATAAACCATTATAAGTCCCACAAGTGAGAAATTTGCCTTGCTATGGCAGAAATGGACAGAACAAACCTAAGAGCAGCAAAACAATAGATTAAAAGCCATACACCACAACAAGATCAAATAAAAAGTACTTTACAACTAATCCAAAAAATATACATATAGACATCTGTCTGTGTATACAATGAAATGTGTGTGTATATAACATATATGTATGTGTATATGTATATAGTGGGAAAAAAAAAATTATATATATATATATATATTTGAATACTGTGGATATGTATGCAGGCACACATATACAGGTACACAAAAAGTGCACATGTTGTACCAGAATACTGCACACAAGAGAAACATATTGCACAGAAGAGAAATATTGCACAAAATGCTGATGAATTGATGAGCAAAAGAGTAACAGAAGTGGAGTTACAAGGTTTTAAAATGACTGCACAGGCACATATAAAAACAGGATAAGCTGAATATTACCATCTTGATAGCCTCTGTGGCAAAAAAGCTGATGGTAAAGGGAGGTGATACGGAGCGAGAGATAGAGTGGGGGTGGAAAAAGAGGATGGGGCCATGGCCTTTCATCTGAAGAGCTAAAGGGTAAGAGTGTGTGTGTGTGTGTGTGTGTGCGTGTGCATGTGTGTCTCAGGGGAACGCAGCATGAGTTAGCCCTTCTTTCATCTTCTGAACGCAAAGCCGGTCTCAGATCAAATGCCTTATGACGAAGAACAAAAGTAGAGAGCCGCCATTAGCATGGAAACAAGACTTTCAAAAGTGCGTGAACACGTGTGTGAGTGCGCGCGTGAGGGAGAGAGTGAGAATGTGTGTACATACACAGCACCTGAGGGGCACCTAACATGTCAGTGCACAACCTTGACTGATTAGAGGCACAGGTTCTACCCCCAACCAGCTGCCTCCTGGTTGCCATGGAAACGTTTGCAGGGTAAAGTCTCCCTCTTCTTCTATCGATATCAGTTGAGATCGATATACTGAGGAGACACTGCAAAAAATATCCCATTATGGGACGATACAGGGGAGAGATAAAATTATAATGCAAAACTATGATGTCATATCGATTTGACATGCAGTGAGGATTCCAGCACCTAACAAACACAAACGCGCACGCACGCTCACATGCACTCCCAGCACAGTGGAGAGCAATGTTTTATTCATATGGCTCATTCATCTCTTTTGTCTTCTAAAGACTCCTCAGGAAAAAAGCACTTCTGTAGAAGCAATAAGTGTCTATTAAACCTAAAAGGTCTTCATGATGCTGCACACTGCCTCACTTCCATTTATAGACTTATAGGGGACTTCAAATTTCTCCAACCCTTAATGCAACTGGAGGTATTCTCACTGGATGAAGAAAAAAAAAAAATGCATCAACTGGGCTCAAAAACAAAAATACATACATGTGTGTGCTTACGCTGTATGAGTGGCAGGATGACCTAAAAAGCCAATTCACATAGATTCTTTCAATGACAGTACAGGGAGGAAGAAGATGCTGTTTTTGTTATCCACATCAAAAGATGCTACATTTACATTAACATCTTTTGACTTTGCAATTACATATGGGCAAAAAAGTATCCAAGCATCAGCTTAAACAAGTTTGAAAATGAAATAAATGGTGAAAAAGTATTTAGATACAAAATATGATCTACATCAGTATATTGTCTTACAGTCGTTTTTGGCGCCAACACATTTGAGAGGTCTATGATAAAATAATGCATTTCTTGCAGCACTGTAGTTGATTTGTTTTAAACTCAAGGATATGAAAGTCACATGAAAATCCCATCTTTTTCCAAACATAATATTTAAACTCTCAAAGCTGAATTATTGTTGATGAGAATCTGAATTTGTGTGTGATGTAGTAAGAGAGCTGATAAAGAGATGATCACTTATTGCAGTCTGCGAAACTGCAATAAGTGACAAAGTCAACAGACATTTAAATCTGAAGCATATATATCATCTGGAAATAAGACAAAACGTAACTGAAAGTTAAATATGAATCTAGGTAACTGTCAGTGCACTGGTGTACTGAATACAGCTATTTGAATGTTTGAATTGCATGTGATGGTGCTGCAGTGCCATGCAGTACATTTTTACAGTTACAGGAACAAAGTGGATTCACGGTATGTAAGAAATGCAATGACTGTTTGTGACAGTGATGTGTGCTGTGCACTGTTGCTGTGTGGCATCTATATGCTTTTCAGTTCCACAGAGGTTTAGGCAGGGGGTACCTGGAGGGCAACGGTGGGGGTTTTACACGTACACATACATACCTTTTCAATCATTCATCGCTGACCTGGAAACCCCTGCTTCCCCTCGCACCATACATAGGCACAGTGGTTGAATCTCTGATACTTGGAGTGGTTATAAGCCATTTCATGCGCACACACACACGCGCACACACACGCGCGCACGCACGCACGCACGCACCACACACACACACACACACACACACACACACACACACACACACACACACACACACACACACACACCACTAAATTACACAACATAGACTTGACAGACAAGGCCAAAAAAGGGGTTAAAAAAAACTCTGTCTCTCTGTCTCTTTCACACACACAAAAGCTCTTTCTTTTGCTCTACACAACACACACACACACACACACATTCCTTAAATGAAAAGGAAATCCAATAGCTCAGATCTAGTTGAGGGCCTGCTCTCTGTCTCACTCTCTGTCTCGCTCTCTGTCTCGCTCTGCTCTCTGTTTCTCTCTCTCCTCACAGTGTTCTCAACTAACCATAAAGATGTGTGTAGGTAAACATCCGCACAACTGTAGGAAGTGAAAAGAGGGAGCCACATGTGTCTGTGTAGTTACAGATGTGTGTGCTCACATCCAGGCACTCAAATTCAAGAAAGCCCCACACACTCCCTACACTGTCACAGCACAACCAGTAAACAATCTGCAGTCTGTATACTACACATTATCCTTCTAAAACAGAAAGAGGAGTTGTTTAGTTACATGACGTCAAATACAATGAATTGAATACAACGACTGAGGGATCAGATATGGAATGCACACGGGCATGGTGTCCAAAGTCTGCTTCTTTATTTTTTCACTGGATCAACCAAGCTAATTCAGCAAACAGATAATGATGCCAACTAGATAAGTGGGTACACCAGTAGTACCGGCAAAATTTAGTCGATCATGTACCCAAATACACAAAACCCTGGCTGATGACAATTTTGTCAATCCTCCAACCTCCCAAGAAATTGTAGAACTTACAGAACACACTCATTACATATCTCACCAAACCCAGAACACAGGCACCAATGTATTTCTCATTGTTTGTAGGTGGGTTTAGTATAGTGCAAAAGACTTCGGCACCTGCGCAAATAATATTTAGAAATGTATAGATGAGTGTTTTTTACATTGATATTACTAAATACATTTACTAAACATACTAAATAAAACTAAAAATAATAAACACAAATAACATCATACAGTAAATAGTGATTTTATGTACAGTATATTAATGTGTTCCTTGTGGAAGTCCAGTATTACTTGTAGTTTCCATCAGAAACTTGGTTTGATTCAAACAGTCCATTAAATTTAATCAGGAGCTGCTGATGGAATTTCATAAATCCAAACAACAGCTGGAGGAACCGAGGAGGAATCTGGAACCAAACTTGTGTTCTCCTCACCAGCTCACAAAATATCACCTTATTATTAACAAAAGAAATTTTGATACTTTTCCTGCTTTCTTGCTTGTTTGCATGTATTCTAATGCTGACTTTGCCAGTAGAAAGATACATTATCACACACTGAGAAAAATGGCTTTAAACTATTTGCGCAGTTGCCTAAGACAGAACTGTATATGGTAAAGCATTTGCCACAGAAGTGGGAATATGCGGTTTTAGCTAAATTAACTAAAGAAATGTTAAAACTTGACCACATTTGGGGGAAGCGAGAAACTATATAAACTGGATTTCTCTCTTTTTAACTGAATGACAATATATGACCTATATAAAGAGGGAGCGGAGGTGTACATCTGAATTTGTATGTATGTGCACACTGTGACCTACTTCTGGGTAAAAGGACACAGAGGCCACGGAGCTGAGACGTTCCAGAAGATTTAATAATTCAGGCAGAGAGAGAGAGAATGAGAGAGAGAGAGTGAGAGAGAGGGTGGGGGGGGGGATAGACGAGAGAGAGAGAGATAGAAGAGAGAGAGAGAGAGCTAGAAGAGAG
>JBBJLS010003383.1:0-16497 GCA_037577275.1 Bryconaethiops microstoma
TATATATATATACACACATATATATGAACATATATACATATATATACATAGAGTACATATATTTGTATGCGTGTACGTACACATTAGAGTATCCTCAGGCCCCTGGTGGCAGCAGACATTAAATGAAGCAGGGTAATGATGCATTAGAAAAATTGCAAATGTTGCACATAGTAATATGATACCAGAAATATTGCACAAGTTGCATGAGAAATATTGCGTAAATATATCAGTTCTTCTGTATATCACTAAGTAGTTGTTGTTTTAGGATAATTTAATTTGCGTTCAGGCTCTGCAGCTTGTGGATTCTGACAGTGGAGGCTCTTGCTTTCTCTCTTGGGGATTGCTAATGTATTCATGGGTCTCACATGAGCAATGTCCAGGGTAGTCTGATCAATTACTGATATTGCTGATGAGTGGTGTGTTTTGCTCAGGGTTATTTCAGACCCAGCGTACTTTGGTGGCAAAGGAATACATGGCCTTTCATTAGCTGAAAATAACTTCAGAAAGTCATCAATGCAACCTGTCTGTATTTGAACAAGAGGCTGCAGTCACTGCAACAGCTTCAACCCAGGCTACTAGTACCTTCAGAGATCATGTTATTACTGCATTTACTGTGACAACGGAAATTATTATAAAATTTTATTCTCACTCATAACATAATATGATTGAGGTACACAGAGGCCCCGAGCTGTTACATAACCCCTTATCTCCAGAATGAGGGCAGGCGCAAACGCAGACTACCATATTCAATACTTTTATTTAAACAAAGCAAACCGGCACGAGGGCCAGAAACAAAACTCAAAGCTAAAGGAGACAGGAGAAGACACACAACTAAACTCAGACAGTGACAGTGGACCGAACCTGAGGTCTTACACAAAAGCACTTAAATACAAAACCCTTACACTCTTAACAACTCAATCAAACAAACATTTCTTTCTCTGAGCACACCGGTCAGCTGAAACTCATAACAAACAAACTCAAGCCCGGTGTCCTCAGGATTTCACAAGCGGAGTTTCACTTATGGTGGCCCAATCTTTTAAAATAACCTCAAACATAGCAACTCTCAATAAGTGAAGTTAAGAAAGTGCTGTAAAATATGGCCACCATATAAAAGCTGTATAATAATCAAGCAGGAGAATAAGCAGTGATAAATGAACACACCTCAGTGTTGCTGAACTGGTCAGGGGCGTTTATTGTAGGTGTTAATTTGACCATAATTAAAAAGACAAAGTCAACGCCATTACCAAGCTTATCTGAGACTCCTATTTACCGTGTCAGCAGAAATTATTTATTTTTATTTTCGTACATTCTGCTCGGGGCGTCCATGAACTTCAATCATTGACGTACATTGAGGCCCCAGGTAGTATTTACTAATGGTGTCCTAATCTTTATTAGGCCCCCTGAATGGTGCTTTACCATTGGCAGAGCAACAGGGACAAAAGTACAGACAAAATTCAGGCTTCAGACCAGATGCTACTACAGTTTTGAAACAGGTTTTTTTTTCCCATTTTCATAAATCATGTCATTCAGTGTCAGAAACCAGTCTTTTTAAGATTACCGGGCTTTAGGTATGCAGTTTAAAGCCCACTATGGACAACAAACCTGTCATGGACAATCTAGCACATTGAGGAGATTGTGTGAATTGTGTCAATTTGGCTGAGCAATCTTTTTAAAGCAGGTGTGTCCATGCGTAGTGACTTCTACACCCTCACACTAATGCATTCTCCTGTGCTTCAGGTTTGTTGGTTCTTCGTTCGTTTTCAGCGGCACTCTGCTAATGTATGCAGCAGTTTGACCTATATTTTGCCAGTGAAAGCTGAACCAATATAGATTTGTTTTCCAAAGGAGGGCTATTTTTCAATTTCCGATGGCCTCAGATGCAGCGCCAGCACTGGAGGCCTGGAAAGTTAGACAAATAAAAAGGGACGCAGGCTCCGGCCAAAACAAACAGACGGTTGATTTGTTGTTTCTCGTGGTCCAGCTTGATCAGCATGGAGAAGTGCTACAGCTTTATTCACTCAGTCTTCCAAAACCACCAGTGAACCTCCACTTTGTCATTTCAGTTTTTATATGTAATGTCGATGATGGTTATTTAGTCAGAAATCCTGAAAAATAAGTTTTCCTTTGGGACATCTTGCATGCAATTCTCCGCACAAAATATACGACAGGCCGAAATCCTCTCAAAACAACCACAAAACAGTGTGTGAGGCATCAGGCAGTGTATCTGAAAGCATTTCACATAATAGCATTTTGAGAACTAGCTTTTAGAGACTTTAAATTGAGATGTCTGGTTCCCATTAACACCACTGTGAACAATTCTGACTTAGTAAGTTTCTCTAGAAAGGCACCTTTCACATCAAACCACTCTGAATGACTTTGTTCATTCATGATTCAATAATACCAATTTTTTTAAATATTGATGTAATTGCCCTTTAATATTATGCAGAATTTATTACTTCACATAAATAGTTGCATGTGAAAGTAAGGGCACCCCAGCCTGATGTGTTTTTAATTTTCGATGTAAAAAAAGAAGTTAATACGTCTGCACTGGGGCAGTAAACACGGCTGAATGACACTCATATCAATGTGATAAATTATGTGACACCCTCACAGTCACACTGGACATTTGCAGTTCAAAAATCCTCCATGTTGTTGCAGTTAGCAAGATAACTAACTTGCTAACCACCCATAGCAAGTTATTTATCCTGGATAATTATATATTCCTAAGAAAACGAAGCTACTCACAGATATACTAAATGGACAAAAGTATTGGAACACCTCACTATTACACCCGAAAAGGACTTTAATGACATTCAAATACATAGACTTCAATATGGAGTTGCCCCCCCGCCCTTCGCAGCTATAGCAGCTTCCAAACTTCTTGGAAGGCTTTCAACAAGATTTTGGAGTTTGTGTGGGGGCGTTTATGAGGTCAGGCCCTGATGTTGGATGAGAAGGTCTGGCTCACAATCTTTGTTCTAGTTCATCCTGGAGGTGTTGGATAGGGTTGAGGTCAGGGCTCTGTGCAAGCCAGTCAAGTTCTTCCACATGAGACTAATCCAACCATGTCTTTATGAACCTTGCTTTGTGCACTGGGACACAGTCATGCTGGAAGAGAAAAGGTTTTTCCCCAAACTGTGTCCACAAAGTTGGAAGCATGGCGTTGTCCAAAATGTCTTGTTATGCTGAAGCATTAAGATTGTCCTTCGCTGGAAGTAAGGGACCTAGACCAAGCCCTGAAAAGCAGGTGTGTACCAATATGTTTGTCCATATAGTGTATATTGCAAAAAGGCTAGTTAAGTGGTGTGGTTTCGGGGACAGTGGGGTGAGTAAGGTGCAGCTGCTGTTAGTCAAAGAGCATTTGGGGATGTTGGCTAACTCATTAGCCATTAAGGGTAAAAACAAAAATGTGAGTATAATCATTTCAGAATGGTATACTTGCCAAAACACGGTGCTACAGTCTGACGTGTAGTAAAATCTGAATAACTGGTACAAGTGGCATCAGACGGGCAGTTTAGATGATCTAACTTGGCCCGTAGCAAACTGGCTAATTCATGCGCCACAAACAGTAAAACCACAGAAGAAAAGATAATGATACATTCTCTCTTTTATGTTTTTCCTCCATTTGAGATATTCAGCGGTCTCCTCATATATTCTGTAGTGAAATTTCAGGAATATTTGCCTGGCAGCAGAGCAGTGGTGCTCTTGACTAGTGTGTACTCCATTGTCCGTAGTGTTAATCCTTTATCTACACGGAAAATAACCTTTATGCTCAAAAATATTCAGTCCTCATGCTCGCATAGACACTCATTCACAGAGTACACAACCATTTTTCTATATTATAACACAGCACCACTTTATTGATATTTTTTTCAGTACAAAATTTAAATCATAAACTTTGGGCAAAATATTAAAATACATAAAAATGAAGTAAATATACATCCTCAGTGCATTCTCTGCATAGTGATGACTCTCTTGATGAACTTAAGGAGTGAACATTTAACATTTTCATCGGTAAGATTTCAACATACCAAGTCTATACAGTTCATATACGGAAACTAAGCTGTAAAAACTGTCCATTTTGAACTTCTAGCTTTTGTGATGTCACAAAAAAACAACATCTGGCTGTTCAGCCTACAGCAGTTTAGCCCCGCCCATTAATGCTGAAGTTATACAGAACTGACTGCTTTTTGAATGGGCAGCCAATCAGAACAGATGTCGTTTAAATATACCGAACAGCCTGTTTAATTTTGAGGGATAAGAAGAAGTTGGAAACTGATTGTGTATAAATTCATTATGAATGCTCTTGGTGGACCTGGACAAAATACAACACAAGATAAGAACTCTTTAATTAAAGGCCCAATGCAGCCTACAGTAACTAACTACAGTAAATATCATATACAACAGTACCAAAAGTTGTACAATTTCTACTTCACTGTTCAATTAGCTTATAAATACACCCCACTGCAGCTTCGATTTACTAAAGGGGTGTGCATGTGTGAGGGGTCCACAGTGTACCCGATCTTGGAACTCTCCTACTTCTTAAACAGATGTGTTGACATGTGTCATATAAAGCATAAGATAGTCTACTATCTTAATGAGCACCATTAGCATGAGTCTCAGTGTCTGTGCTTAAATGACAGGTGAGAGGTACTGGTAGAAAAAAAAAACTCCTGCATATTGGTCATTCTATGCCAGCCCACCTAAGGCCTAGCAGGTTAAAATCAGGTAAAAACAGGCACAAAATTTATTCAAACAGCCCTGCAACATGTTAAAGCTGTACTCCAAAATTAAATCAGGCTTCATATTTATTTTCAAAACATGTTAATATATTAGAGGGGGATTTTTAAAACTTTAACTCATGAATATATGTATATTTATAACTCATGCTATTGCTTCATATATCAAAACTTCTTACATATAAGTTTTTAATAGGAACAGAAATGCAGGAAAACTACATAAATGTAGGAAACGTACATAAAACCTGCACCATTACATAATATTCACTCTTCCACAAATCAATCTGTTGTGAGGCTACATCAACTTAAAACTAGCTACTTTACAGTAAAATATTATTTTCAATTTAGTTCCATGTCTTTTATTTTATTTTCATGTCTTGAATCAGTTCAGTCATTCTGTAAGCTGCAAATAAACTCAATAGTTAAACTGTATTTTGTTATCTGAAGGGGGTGAACTTAAGAAAACAACTTGGCAGGCAGCTTTGAAATTCTGCATTATTGCATGTGTCGTTTTTGTTGAATTTTTTTTAACCTAAAAATTCATCATGTGATCTGCTAGGCCTTTGGAGAGATGCCGAGAAATAACCCATATGTATTAGCATATGTTCAACACACACAAACACACACACACACACACAACACAGATATGGGCCACTTTTAACACTATTAAAAGAGCATAGTTGCTGACATAAGACCACAGAACAGTAACCCTGTCTATAAAGAAGGTTTGACATTGACATTGTGTTTAAGCACCCTGGGAAAACCCTGACAGCAAGTCACTTTATCAAAATAAGCACTGGTAAGACAGGAATGCGCACTAAGTATGGATAAAGCTTAATTATCTCAATCAAAAGCATCAATATGATGGTCCATACTACAAGAGTCATCAAAAAATGAACATTAGCACAATTTCTGAAAATTTACATAGGATTCATATAAAATTATGCACAAAAATGTTGCTGTTTAAAACAGACAGTAACTGTATATTAAATGATATACTCCACATATTGACTGGCATTAAAACAAATAGCTTACTTAAACCAGTACATGAAGTTTGAGTTGACAGCAGGGAAGCACATGTTGTTGCTACAGGAGCCTCCATAGCTCGGGGGACACGCTGAGCACGGGACGCCCACTCTGTACGGAGCTTCTCCTATCCAGTTACCCCTGCAAATGATTCAATATATTAGATTATAAACATAGATTATAAAGATTGCAAACCTTAATGTGTTTTGAGTGTGATCATCTAGTGACCCAAACTCATTATTAAAATACATTTGAAATGATTCTGAAGGTGCCTACATTAAAGGGCCCATCATATGAGGGTGGTCAGATTTCATTCTAAAATGAATTCAAATTATTTTAGCAGGATTTTTATGATAGTATTTGAAAAAAGTAGAATGGTAAAGACTGACTACACCATAAAGGGGACTTTTTAAAATTACAAACTGATATATATACTGCTTTCTAACAATAAATGGCAACTTTGTGGTTTGTTGACTGCAACACCCCTCTCTGGTCCAAAGTGTACATGACGTGTCTCAATACAGAAGTATGAAGCTATATCACATTACATCAATCAGTTAATGAATGTTCCCTGATGACGACACCCACGTTAGGATGCGCTGAACAAATATGAGTGTATAATATGAGAAGAACACATGAGAATGGAGTCCTTGGTCAAGCCAGTTGTTGTCACGCGTGTCTATACTGTTAGGTAACACGAGGTGTGTGAGAAACGGACACAGCAAATCACACGAACTGGAAAAAATGAGGCGGTGGAATATGTGTTTTCACCTTTTTCTGCCTGTCCAGTCCATAAAATACCTCAGCTACAGTAACGTTGATTCCAGTCTATGGAATCTCAGTGTCCAGTTAGTGCTAAGTTAACGATATCAGATTGTCACTTTCCCACAATGGTTTTAACATTATTTGAACACAGGACGCATTCAGATATCTGTATGTCCTGATGATTGTGCCCATTCTGTTCATTGTGTTTTTGTAAAATCTATTTGATCCATAGGAAAATGAAGTTACACTTTTGAATCAAATAACTTCAGTGCATCACTTTTTCAGTGCAGTCCTCAGTTCGAGGCCCCCCGGGTGTCTATAGATCTTCGTAGCTTAGTGTTTTTCTCCTGCTCTACAACAGCTGTGTCAACTCATCAGCTAATTACCAAAACCTTCATAAGCAGAATCAGATGTTTCAAAGCAGAAAAAAAAGCGTGCATTGCTGTTGTACAGCTCTCCAGGGTTGGACCGAGGACCACTCTGCTACACTTTAATTTAAGAAAAAAATCCACAATGGATTCTTTGAGTGATGCCATAGAAGAACTATTTAAGTTATCAGAAAGATCCACTGTAGCAGACATATGAGAGTGGGAAGAGTGTTTTAAAGGAATAGATATCCTGCATGTAATATAAAGGTTCCATACCAATGAGGTTCCCATTTAGAAAAATATTACTGAAAATTTCTTCACAGGAACTGATTCTTCTATGATATCACAACAAAGAACCCATTCTTCCACTCTTACTTAAGAGTGTATGGTATTAATAATCCGTGAGTCGCCTTCATTGGTAGTGATACCAAAAATATTTTTCACTCATAGCTCACGGAACCAAGTGGAGACATTCTGGCCAAAGTGCAGATTCTAAACGTTTAGTTCTAACAACATTTGTGCGTGTAAATAAAAGATGAGATATTCTATCACTTTTTTTTACCATGAAAAATGGAAAATGTGCAGACGGCATTCCCATAGTGTTAAGAGCCGTTACTCACTTTGGTGAATAATTGCAGACCAGGTAAGTCGCCTGCCTCCATACTGCCCCCCAGACCACCATGTTGTAACACACCTGAACCGCACAGCCGACTCGGTTTGATGTTGCCCAGACCATCTGCACAAAACCAGAGCACATAAGAGAGGGTGAAGTTTAAAGGCTTAGTGTGGAGAAAATCTCATCTGCATAATTTCCTGAATGTAGTCGATGAACCATGACATGTCTGGTGTCTGAAGTTTGCTTCAACAGTTATCAAGTGGAGCTTGGAGGCTAAAACAAGTCAAATAAGCCTAAAGTATTTGACAAAAGTATTGGGACGCCTGACCATTACACCGATGGGGATTTTAATAACATTGCACTCAAATACATGGACATTAATATGAAGATGATCCCCCTTTGCAGCTATAACAGATTCCACTCTTCTTGAATGTCTTTCCACAAGATTTTGAAGTTTCTGTGGGAATTTGTGTCCATTTTTTTTAAAATACCGATCTGCACTGTCAATTTAACTCACACAAGCATTACCTTTTAAGTTTTACCATGTTTGTCTATA
Source organism: Bryconaethiops microstoma (assembly GCA_037577275.1). Lineage (NCBI taxonomy): Eukaryota > Metazoa > Chordata > Actinopteri > Characiformes > Alestidae > Bryconaethiops > Bryconaethiops microstoma. The sequence continues at coordinate 8,071 of JBBJLS010003383.1, forward strand.
AGGTGTGTACCATGTCTGCTTTGTCTATGTGTGTACTATGTCTGCTTTTAAGTTTTATTTATTTATTTTTTTACTCTTAGTTAATCTTACTTAATTATATGCCTTTTAATCTAAGCTTACTTTTGTGTATACTGCTGGAAACTGTGAATTTCCCCCTGGGATAAATAAAGTCTCTATCTATCTGTCACATGCACGAGTCACCTGATGCGAACTGGACGTTGGAAATAATCATGTCACAGCATATAAACAGGATGTGAGGATTTCCTCTCCACTCAGTCATTGAGTTCCGTATGCCCGACTATCAGATGAGCTTCCTCTCCTCACGTGAGTACTCACTTTATACTCTGCATGTTTGTGAACGCGGAATCCGGTGGGAATCTTAACTCTTGTTGTGAGAGTTCGCAGAACAAAGTGCGTGAACATCCAGCCCTCTCGCTTCTGTCCGTGCTTGGGCTCTTCCTTCACGCTACACGGGCATCACCGCTTCGGACAAGGTACGTTTGTGTTCTCTACTACATCGTGACAAGAGGCACCGCATTTGAAGAGAAACATGGGGGTAGTATTGATAAGTTTACTGATGATTTGGTAAGTGTAATCATAAGATCTGCTGAGGAAACAATACATAGATGTAAAACATTTAGGATTACCAAGACTGTGTCATGGTGGGATGACAACAGTTGTAAGGCAGTAAAGGATAGAAACAAAGCATTTAGACTTTAGAGGAAAGTTCATTCTCAGCTCACGCTGATTGAATATGAGAGGGCACAAGCATTGGTTAGGAAGACAGTGAGACCCAGAAAACGCATGTTTTGGAAGGCATACTACAACAATATTGGGAGGACTGTGCAATTATCTGAGGTATGGGGTACAATTCGCGGAATGGGATGGGTCGGGAAAGCCTATGAAATACCTGTGCTAAAAAAGGGGAATGAAATAGCAGTCAACTATTTAGAAAAGGCAAAACTCTTGGCTCAATCATTTAAAAAAGTATATAGTTCTGACAATCTTGCAGAGGAGGCTAGGGTGATGAGACAGTCTGTTTTAGAACGACACCCATCAGTCTTATACAAAAAGGAGAAGTCGAATTGCCCAATGGATTTGCCTTTGCAACTGTTTGAACTGAAAAGGGCAGTTGCTGCTGCTAGTCAGTCTGCTCCTTGGAAGTACATGGTATGCTATAAAATGTTGGAGCATATGACTGATACTGCGTTGAATGTAGTGTTAAGCTTGTTTAACATAATGTGGGATGCTGGTACCCTTCCATCTGTGTGGAAAACATGCCATAATTGTACTCAGGAAAAGACCCTTCTGATCCTTCTAGTTATAGGCCTATAGCACTGACATCTCATTTATGTAAACTCATGGAGTGCATAGTTACAGAATGGTTAATGTATATTTTGGAAGGCAACAGTCTCTTTTCCCCGTATGAGATCCAGTTTCTCAGAGATCGTAATACAATGGATTCTGTAGTGTGCTTGGAATCAGACATCAGGAAGGCACAGACCAATAAAGAGGTGGTAATTGCTGTGTTTTTTGATATAGAAAAGGCTTATGATATGCTCTGGAAAAAGGGTTTGCTTATTAAATTGGAACTATTGGGGATAGGAGGGTGTATAATTCTGTGCAGGATTTTTTATACGATAGGAAAATACAAGTGAGGGTGGGAGCAGATTATTCAAAAGTGTATGCGGTAGAGAAAGGTACTCCTCAGGATAGTGTTTGTAGCCCAGTGACATTTTCTCGCAAGTTGAGCAGGGTGTAGGGAAATCTCTGTATGCAGATGATGGAGCACTGTGGATTAGAGGGCGTAATATTTATTTTGTTGAGGCAAAAATGCAAATACATGGGGATTTAATTTATTATTTAGGAAACAACCGGAAGGCCCTCAGAGAGGCGGGGTGGAAAAAGGGCCTACCAGGACGGATCAAGCGTTAATGAATGGAACGGATAATGGTAATGAGAAGTTCCTCCGGAAGTGCAGTTCTGGGTGGCAAAAAGTGACTTCACTCAGAGGCTTGCATATACATCAAGGAAGGACAAAGTGCAGCAGGCAGCCCGGACAGCACTGCTTCGGCAGGTCAGATGAAAGGGACCCAAAGCCAGAGAGAAAACCACAGTGCAACAGGACCCGACAGTGCAGGAAGGGCAACAGCAGAGGAGGGTGGGCAAGAGATGGAGGCAACAACCCTGGATGGAAGAAACACTGTCCCTACATCAGCCACACAAACAGTAAGTCATCCCAAGCAACTAGAGCAGCGCGGCAGGATCAAGTTGCCAAAGGAGAAAGAACGAGAGGAGTGGAACAAACTTGACGGAGACCTGAGTGGCATCCTGGAGCATGCCTTGTGAGGCATAGTCGAGAACAAGGTTTGGAGAAAGTATAGTCAAGTCCCGACCCAGAAAGGATGGAGGGAGAAGCACATAGAGGAGCTCCTATGCAACAGACACCAGCTACGCAAGAGGTAGAGGAAAGCAACCCCGGAGGAAAAACCAGGCTTCAAGCTCCTGTGGGATGAGCTCAAACAGAAGTTTGCGAAACTCCGCTGTGTAGACTGGATTAGGAGGCGGAGAAAGAGAAAGGAGAAGGACCCCTTCAGGTATGCCAGACAGCTGTGGAAAGCTGGACATCTCCAAGGAAGACTTGGAACAATACAGAAAGAATCATTACACCGATGCAACCAGAAAGACACCACACCACCAGGCTACATACCACGTCCACAACCACCAAGCATCACCTTCGACACCTCCCCACCAAGGCAGAGCGAGATTGAAGAGGTCCTTAGGAAAGCAAGGTCAGCCTCAGCACCCGGACCCAATGGGCTCTCCTATAAATTCTTCAAGAATTGTCCCCAAGTGACGGCGATCTTGTGGAAGCTCATGAGGGTTCTTTGGAAGAAGGAGTTTATCCCAGCCAAGTGGCAACAGGCAGTGGGTGTATTCATCCCTAAAGAATTGAATTCCACCACCATCAACCAGTTCAGAAGCATCGCGTTACTGAACGCAGAGAGGAAGATTTTCTTCTCAGTCCTTGCAAGGAGAATGACCAACTTCCTGAAGGACAATGGGTACATCGACACCAGTTGCCAGAAGGCTGGGATTCCGGGGTTTCCAGGGTGTATCGAGCACTCAGCCATGATCTGGGAGCAGAGTCACACACAAGCTGATTGACTTCGCAATGGAATTCTTCTATGTTCCAACATCTGTCAGCACTATCATAGCCAAGTACTTCAGCAACTTCCACATGTGCTTTGCCGTGGAAGGCTCCACGACAGGGTGGCAACAATTGGAGGTTGGCATCGCAATGGGCTGTGCAATTTCTCCCATACTCTTTGTGGCTGTATTTGAGATCATCCTCTGTGGAGCGAGGCAAGTGGTAGGGGGCGTGAAATTTCCATCTGGGGATCGGCTTCCCGCTCTGAGAAGTAACATGAACTATGTGACGAACATCCTGCAGACAGCCCCATGTACAGCAAGACTCCTCAAGCGCCTAGATGAGCTCACTCAATGGGCAAGGATGAAAATCAAGCCTGCTAAGTTCCCGGAGCCTTTCGATCAGGAGAGGAGTGAGGACCGATAGGCAGACAAATGGGCAGGCTTGTGCAAAACCAGCTGGCACATGACCTGGCAAGGATTGACAGCAGCCACCTCCGGGGAAACCCAAGCTGTGGTGCTATCAGTTCACACTATTCCAGTGTGTGGTGTGTGAAATCCCATCTACCATGGTCAGCAGGCTAGACGGCATTGCCAACACCTATATTAGGAAATGGTTAGGCCTTCCTCGCTGCTTCTCCAACACAGGACTCTTTGGCAAGATGCGCTTCAGCTTCCAATAAAGTCTGTGGGCCTTGGGTACAAGCAGGAGAAGGCCCGTCTGGTGTTCGAGCTGAAGGAGTCCAGGGACCACACAATAAAGTAGTTGTCCAGACAAGGCGCAAGTGGAGGGCCCAAGCAGAGGTAGACCAGGCTGTCAGCAGATTGCAGCATAGAGAGGTTGTGGGGAGAATCCAGGAAGGCCGGGCTGGAGTTGGCTGGGGAGAACCAGTCAGGTTCAGGTCGAAAGCCCCGAGAAAGGAGAGGAAGGGCATGATCATAGAGGAAGTCGCTTGAGCAGAGCAGGAGCACTACCGCATCAAGGCTATGTCCCAGGGCAAGCAAGGGGCATAGACCCAGTGGGAGGACACTATCCACAGGGTCATTACCTGGAAGGACATCTGGCAAGCCCCACAGGCGCGGCTCAGCTTCACGGTCAGGGCAGCGTATGACACCCTCCCATGCCCACAAAACCTCTCAACGTGGTTTGGGATCGAGTACAAATGCCCCCTGTGTGAAAGAAACAATGCAGGCCTCCAGCACATCCTGTCATCATGTGGAGTGGCACTGTCTCAGATGGCGGCACAACCAAGTTCTAAGGAAACTAGCAGAGCACCTGGAAAAGAGCAGAGCAACTGCAAACACCTCACCAAGCAGCCAAACGGCAAGTGTCTCCTTCGTCCAACCAGGAGAGACCGGGGGCAGACAAGATCACTGCTGACCCCTGGAGAGGCATGGGAAATGAATGTCGACCTTGGCAGGCAACTCGTGTGAGATCGTGCAATCAACTCTGAGACCAGACATTGTGATGTGGTCCACAGCTGCCAAGCGGATCCTCATTATTGAGTTGACCATTCCTTGGGAAGAGGGCATACCAGCTGCACACGAGCTAAAGCGGTTCAAATACACCAAGCTGGCAGTAGAATGCAAAGAGGCAGGGTGGGCAGCATCCATCCACCCGGTGGAGGTCGGGTGCAGGGGCTTTGTAGGCAGGTCAGTCATTCAGTTCCTCCGCACTACAGGTACAACAGGGGCAAGTCTGCAGGACGCGATCAAGGAACTAGTGGAGGCAGAGAAAGCAAATTACTGGTTGTGGTTACGGAGGAAGGACAGTATATGGGGACAGACACCCCAGTAGGGTCAGATGCAGGGAGTGGTAGGGAGACGTCCCTAGGAAACCACTTGCCCCCTCACCTGGAGATGTACTGGTTAGGGGGCGAAACATCAGTGAAAGGTGGCACCAGCTGACGACCCTGCATCTGACCCAAAGTACACTGGAGGAGGTGCGACAGGCAGAAGGCCAAGCAAAAAAAACACCATCTTGAACCTGTATATAGTATCTGTGTCAAAAAAAGTTATTTGTTTTTCTAGGAGGGCAAATGCTGGGAACATTCTAAGTCAAACTTTACCAGTTTAGGGTGGATAGGTAATGCCAAAGCAGAAAGCATAGGTTTACGTCAGCTTCAGTACTCCCCTAAAGTTTCTTTATCTTCGATTCCACCATGGTTATTCCCTTTGCCAGTCGTAGATTTCGGAATTCACAGGGACATAAAAAACAAGGATTTGCCAGCAAGAGACGTGGTCCAAAATTATATGAAAAAGTATTATTCAAACTCCTTGATGATATATACTGATGGCTTATAGGATCCGTGGACACGGTGTGTTGGGTCAGCAGTGTATATTCCAGCAAAGGGAGTGAAGGTTAAGAAAAAAGTGACGGATTATTTGTCAGTATACTCTGCAGAATTAGTGGCGATACTGATGCCTCTAGAATGGATAGAGAACAACGGCATACAAAATATAGTCATAGCATCAGCTAGCTAGTCGACATTGCAAAGTATTCTGTCTGGTAAGTCATTTAGGGCAGATCTTATCAATGAGTTATTCACATGTTTGCATAGATTGGGTTCAAGGAACAAGTTCGCACATGTCGGGGTGGAGGGAAATGAGCAGGTGGACATTCTAGCTAAAGAAACTCTTAAGCATGAAGTAATAGAACTACAAATTCCGATTAGTAAGGCAGAGGCTATGGTCTTTGTGTAACCTTATGCTACAGCTACCTGGCAGAAGATTTGGCACAGCAAGGACACAGTTTGACATTTATATAGAATTCAAAAACAAGTTGATAAGGTACGGATGGAGGGTAGGAACTGAAGGGAGGACAGCATTATCACCCGTTTAAGTATAGGGCACTCAGGGCTCAACTATTCACTCCATAGAATAGGCAAACACCCTGCTGGGACATGTGCATTCTGTGACCAACTTGAGACTGTGGAGCATGTTCTGCTTCACTGTGAAAAATATGACACTGTAAGAACTTGTTTTTTCAAATGCTGAAGACGGCAGGATATACTAGGTTTACATTACCCGGTCTGCTAAGGAAAACGTAGAGCAATATATACCACTTTATTGTAAAATTCTTGAAAGAGATGGGACTATCTGAAGGAATATAAAGTTTGGGTATTTTTGGCTTTTTTTTCTCTAATAATTCCTTTCGTATCACACTGTACTACCGTTGGTGGCAGTAATGCACCTTTATAAGGGCACCTTTTACAGAGAAACTGGGGATTGAAGGGGGGTCAGTGAACCAAAAGTGTGTAAAGTTGTTCAGAGTATACAAAGCCATTTGTGAATTGAAAAGACAGTACATAAAGTTCCCAGATGCTGCAACCTAAGTTAATTACAAGGTGCAATTATATGAATATGGGCACCTTCCAGGAATCAAAAGCTGCACAGATGGAACACATATTCCTATAAAACGTCCCTCTGCCCCAGATGCTGAGGAATACAGGAATCGCAAGAACTGGTTTTACATTAATGTTCATGGTGTGTGCACTCCCCAGATACAGTTTTCAAACATTCTTGCATGTTGCAAAGTGCAACTCATGTTTCCTGTATTTTCCTTAACTTGCTTCTGTATGCTCAGTTTGAAAGAGGAGCTCATAATGGAATATTACTTGGTGACTGTCACATGCACCAGAGTACGTGATGTCAATTGGCACCAAAAGTGACTCACGTCTATAAACAGGAAGCGGGTATTCTTCTGCACAAAGACATTGGGGTTCATGCCCAGCCAACTCTTCTCGCCTCCTCGCGGTACCGTGAGTACTCTTATTCGCAAGAACACTCTTTCTACCCTTCTGTGTGTTTGTGTGAGAACGCGGATTACTTGGTGGGAATCTCTACTCCTTCTCGGAGCGTTCTCAGATCAAATAGCGTGGTTTACCGGCTCTATCGTGTGTATCCGTGACTGGGCTCTTCCACTACGCAACAACTGGGCTACTTTCAGTCATTTGTGTCTCTCTCCGTGACAGATTGTCTGTCTCCCAAGTGAGCCCAGCGGATTTAGCTCGGTTGTGGGAGGTTATAAATCAGGCGGTCGAGATTGTGAACCTGAAGCAGGAAGTAGTGGCTCTCCGTACGGAAGTCGCTGCCCTGCGACAGACCGCTCAAGATCGCGCTGCTGACCAAACCTCCCCACTGGCGGTCCAACCACCTCCACCTTCACCTACAGTTTTTCCTAAAATGGCGCTGCCTGATAAGTGGAATGGAACGGAAGGGAAGTGCGATGTTTTTCTCACCGATCTCTCTCTTGTGTTTGAGTTTCAGTCACATCACTACTCCTCTGATCGCAGCAGATCGCACTTCTCACCTCCCTTCTCACTGTGCAGGCAGCTGAGTGGGCTACAGTGGTCTTGAGGTCTGGGAGTGAGACCGCCTTCTCCTACCCGGCTTTCACTAAGCAACTCAAGGCCGCCTTTCAGCATCCTGAGAGTGAAGTGGTGGTGGATTCAAAACTGTATCACCTCCGTTAAGGGGACAGACCCATAAGCAAATACACTGTGGAATTCAGAACCCTCGCTGTCCAGACCCCATGGAGCGACGCTGCACTACACACCGCCTTTTATGAGGGCCTGTCACCTCATCTCAAGGCTGAGCTTGCTGGAAGAGAGCTCCCAGAGACCTTCGAAAGCATGGTGCAGCTCAGCCTAAGAGTGGACCTTCGGCTCAGTTCTCTCCCCAAGCCTGGACCCCGGACCCTGATGTTCGACCACAACTCATCTCCCAGCTCTACCGCTCATCCTCCACCACCACCTTCTGCCTAAGAGGCCCACTCCGGTGCCGGGGAACCCATGCAGATTGGACGCACTTCCCTGTCGGTGACGGAGAGAGAACGACGCTATCGCGAAGGCCTGTGTGCCTATTGCGCCGCCCCCGATCACCATCGTGCTGTCTGTCATCTCCGTCCGGGAAACGGTCAGACCGGTCCGCAACGGTCCGCTGGCGGATACCTCCTGCCAACCTGCCGTTTCCCGTCTCATCCTTCAGGTTAGTCTCCAACTGGGCCACCAACAGATTGTTACCTCTGCCTTTGTTCATTTGGGGGCAGCTGGGAATTTTATAGATCAGGCTTATGCTGCTCAGTTGGGGATTAAAACTGAAGTGTTATCTCGGTCTGTTAAAATCACCGCCATTGACGGTCGCCCCCTTTCCACCAGCCCTATCCCCCATCGCACCCAACTCCTCACCTTGAACCATGAAGTCAAGTCAAGTCAAGTCAAGTCAACTTTATTGTCAATTGTGCCATATGTACTGGACATACAGAGAATTGAAATT
>JBBJLS010003393.1:0-16495 GCA_037577275.1 Bryconaethiops microstoma
ATTTAAATACATATATATGCAGAAGGGCATTTACATACACATAAATGATAGTGAGTGTGAGAAGGTCATGTGGGGTAGGCTAATCTGAACAGATGAGTTTTGAGAAGATTTATGTCCAGAAGCCTGGGATTTACAAATGTAAACAAACCCAGGGGGGTGGTCAGGTTGGGCTCATGAAGTCAGCTGGACGCTGCCATGTCTTGGTCAGGCAGAGGAAATCAAATTTATGATCGTTCACAAGATCATAAACAAGTGAACTCTTGTTGGTGAGCAAGCGGACGTTGAACAGCTCCAGGGAGACGCTGCAGTGGCCGGAACCTTTGCTAATCCCCCGGGAGAGGCTGGCTAGCACGGTACGGTCCACTGTCCGTCCGCTCAACTTTCTGGAGGAGTGACTGCAGGAAGTCCACAGTGCTAGCGTTTACTTAACCGTCAAAAAAAAAAGAGAAAAAAAAAGGTTGGATGAGATCAGTGTGGAAGAACTTGACTGGTCCACACAGAGCCCTGACTTCAACCCCATACAGCACCTTTGGGATGAACTGGAACAGAGATTGCAAGCCAGGCCTTCTTGTCCAATTTCAATGCTCTACAGAATGAATAGGTACAAATTCTCACAGAAATATTTTAAAATGTTCTGGCAAGCCTTCCAAGAAGAGTGGAAGCTGTTATAGCAGCAAAGGGGGGACCAACTCCATATTAAAATGTATGTATTTGAATGCCATTAAAGGTCAGTAATGGTCAGGTCAGTGATGGTCAGTGATGGTCAGTGAAAAACAGGTGTGTAGCTATTCTGAGAATAGAAGCACCTTGGGAGAACAACTAAAATTTTATTGTGATGCTAGGACAAAAAGCTCACTTTTTTGACACTGATGTCATAGTATTCTTTACAGGGCACAAAGCTCCATGCTGGCAGAAATATACTGCAAATATAACAGAGAAGCACCCATTGAATTTTTGTTAATTGAGTGAACCTTCATTTGTGCACTTAAATAAGTGCTGCTTTCAGGCAGCCAGTATAGATGGTCTTGAGCTACTGAAATGAATTTTGAACTGTTGGTTTTTAATAGGGCTAATGAAGCAACAAAGGCTTGCGGGGAGAAAAGCCCTCTGGGAAACCTGTGAGCTCCTCTCTATGCTTTGGCAAGGAACACTCTTAATTTCCCACCTCTGAGACTGTAGCCAGGGTACCAATATCTTTTTTTGTAACACAGGACTGAATAAGTGTGAAGAAAGAAAAACAAATCCACGGATTGGAAAAATCTGTTGGGGAAAACACATGGAGAGAGCATGACCATTCATTATGAATTGAAAGCCTTTTTTTCAGACGACACATGAGGTATGAGGTAAAAAGGCACAACGTGTGAAAATTATGGGTGCATATTATCGGTGCATATTATGGGTACTGATGTTATTGTACTATGGACTGGGGATTTAAAGCTCTAGATGTGGCTCACTTGCCACAATTATACCTTTCAAAGTTCTCTTAAAAGCTGTTGCTTTTGTTGAGTTGGTGCCACTGAAGTTAAGGTGAGGACCACCCATTAGAGAGAGAAAAAGGGAAGGATTTTTTAGACCCAGGCACTAGGTGGAGCTAAAGGGACCAAGGGTTTGACTGAGCATGCACAAAAGGAGGAAATTCATTTGTTCATTCATTCAGCACCCCTGACAGGTCAGCAGCGTGGATAGTAGGGCAATTAATGCTTGTTTAAACACCATGAACAGGAATACACAGATTTTACATTTTTATAAAATATTTCATAGAAGAATCTCTACAAAAACAGTCAGCTGTGGCTAGCCATTAGTTGTTGCAGTGCAGTGGAGATCATATTTAGTGCAAAAGCAAAGACACCACCAAAAGGAGTAGGAGATTAATGCTAATTACACTGCAAGTGGTGTATAGATTGACCCATGATCTAAGCAACCACCCTGAAAGATTGTAATGTGAGTGAAGCTGATTATTGCTACTTGTATTAGCCTAGCCCTTGAAATGAAAAAAAAATAATGCGGCAAATAGACAAAAACTCTCAGGTAATAGGCTCATGCTCTGTAACAAACCTTCTCTTGGAAGGGCAACAAGGAAGACACAAACTGGACAAAGAGGAGTAACTGAAAGTAGTCCAATGGCAATAGGAGGGTGGCAGGAAAGCCGTGCCAAAATAAGTCCTAAGGAGGAGCACGAGCCTAAAGAAAGCAGACTGAACAGCAAAATGTCACGGCATTCAGCTTGCATGAGTGGAGATGGCGAATGGACAATGGACTTTTGGATCGGCCTGGTGTCAATAGCCGGGTAATAACAGGTGAGGCAGAAGAGGGAAATCAATACGGTAATAAGTTGAAACAAGAGATAATTGAACTAACTGAACAGAGGGTGACATCAGAGGGTGACGTGGTAGCATAAACAGGTAAACGAACATGTTGACCAACAAGACAGGAAGTGAGATTCAAATGTAAAAAATGGGGCTCCTTCCAGCATCAGGAGTTAAGAGATTGTTGGGGTCTGGGGCTGGCAGTGCTATTGTGACACTGGCTACCCCCTGAATACTTTCTCTGATTTTGAATATGAATATGGTCACAATGGAAGAGAATATAAAACATATATGCAGGAAATCAAAACTTTTCACTATCGTTCTGGTTCTTCTAATGGTTTGTACAGTGTCTTGCTGAGGTCACCTCACGTTATAATATACAGCTCTGGAAAAAAATACGAGATCACTACAATTTATTTTTAAATCAGCATCTCTATGAGAATGACAACCATTCCATGCCAGTGTCTGTTACTTTCCTTTACAAGCACCTCATTCTGCTTTATGTGGTACTGATTAGTGATCACCTGAATCAAACAAGGAAAAGTATAAAACCAACGCTGCAATCAACACTCTCCTCTTGCACTGTGACCAGTTGGATTGTAAATTAGGTAATTATTGCCATTTTGTTTGAGTAAACAAGAGATTTGTTCTCTTTGAATTATTTAAATTCTGTAAAACGCTGCATCATTTCTCCTATTGTCTGCATTGTCATTTCCTTTAAAATTATGCTTTAAAGAACAATATTTATTATAATATTTTTTTATCATTATATTTATCATTGTGTTGTATCATTAAACATCAGAAACTGTTCTTAAGAGATAAACCTTTATTAATCCCTCAAGTTATTATTCTTATATTAATATGGAAGATTTCTCTGTTAAGAGCTGACATGACGGTCAGGTTAAGACCTGACTGTTTTTCTTGAGTTATCTGTGTTGTGCTTGAATCTTTCTGCTAAAGCTAAAAGAACAACAAAGTCACTTTGGACTGATTTCTGAAAATCAATTTGATTATGACTGTCACGTGCGAAGCGCGTCGAGGAGAAGGGTAAGAGGCACCACTGCAAACTCCCATGATGTAAGGGTTTTATTAAGGCAAACAAAATAACACAAAGGTGGCACGCGGGCCAGTCGAAAAGAGTACAGGTATAACGAGTAATTCGAGGAGAAGAGTCGAGGGGTCTAAGGAACAGTATGGTCCCATGACGCGAACTAAGGAGGGGTGAACTTAAGTACTCTGGTGAAGGCGTCATGGGCCAATGAACAGTGAGTCTGTAATGGGGGGGAAATATCTAGCCGGCCAGACCTACTTGGACTAAATGCCGGCTAGATGAGGCTGCACCTGGAGATCCGGTGCAGAGTCCACTGGCGCCCTCCAGCGGGCGCCGACCTGAACCGTGACAATGACAAACTTTTTTCTTACATGGAGAGGGCCTCCAGCTTTGTTCTGCTAAGAACTCAAATGAAAAAAAAAACTGGCTATTTTCTAAAAGTTGAACAAGCACTATATAATATACATAACCTAAAGGTTCATGAAACTTTCATTGCAACAGCCACAAGGCTTGTTTGCCTTGTGTTGCATATGATGTGATCTACTTAGCTAGAAGGTCAGTAATGTCCAGTGTCATTCGATTACATTTTCATATATTTATATTCATTATATTAGTCAAGTATAACTTCCACTTTTGGATTGCCTTGCTAATTAATAAATAAGCTCATTTAATGAAAGCTACCTTCTGAACACCTGCACAGTGTGCTACAGAATTGCATTACCGTGGAGACTGGGTGGGTGAGCTTTGTGACTTTCTATAAACTGAATGGGTTGTAGCGTGGACTTAGTATGTCTTGAACACTACTTGAGATCTTGCAGATGCTTTCAAAAGAGTGTAAAACAACAATATGCAGATTTTCCACCAAAACAATTTCCAAGATTTTAAAATCTGAGCTAAAACAATCTGGAATGCTTTTCTGATAGTAAAGATTAGGATGGAATTGTCTGTCCATGCACGGAGAAATTCTACCCATAAGTATAATGCCCACCACTGGTGGTGCTGGTATTGCCACTTGTGGGTGTGTATTGTTCTACGGAGTGGCTTAACCAACACATGTAACAACATATATCATATAACTGTTCCTTAATGCACATGTATGCACTGGTCTGATTGTCTTTTGGCCTGAGATAAAGAATGCAAGACCACTCAGTAAAATTCAATAGAGCCTCAGCCATGTCTTTGTACAGGACTACTGGAAGAAATGAAGTGAAGATGGAAAGAGACAAGGTGGAAAGAGAGTGACATGAGTGACATGAGTGACTCGCCATGCACGCTGATTAATGTGCCCGTTGTTATGCTGGTCTATAAATCTTTAAAGTGACACTATTTCATGGGCTAATTAATGACTGTAGCTTTATCATTTAGATTGAATGTGTTGGCTGCCCTTTATACTTCATATGTGTGGATCAGAGTGAATCAATGAAGACGCCACTGCAGGTTCACTTCAAGCTAGCAGGCTTCATTCTTCATTTAAGAGAAAACACACGCACGCGCACACACACACACACACACACACACACACACACACACACATACACTTCTGCTTGTACATGAAGAATTCAGTGATATTCTATATTATTTATCTTCAGAACCACTTTTTTGACTCATAAGGATTTTTCTCAGATTTCTGCTTTGACAAAAGATTTATACTTTGAATCTGTATGGATTCCTTGAATTTGGACTTCTAATTGATTCTAAATTTGGTAAGAAGTCCTAAGGGGTTGAAATGGATAAGACGTAGCACTGAATTCAAACAAAAAACAACACAATTCTCAGCCATGAATCCGTAAACTTACCACTTGTCACTTGTCTTTTTTTAGATGGTAAAGTGAGTGGAGACTGAGAATGAGCCAAAAAGTACAAATGTGTTCAACTTATCATCTAGCTATGCATGTCTTCAGAGAGACTTTTCCAAAAGAATTTGTCTGCTAGTCAATCAAGAATGTCTTTGGACATCCCAAATCTGTTTAAAAACCATTCAGTCTATGGGGGACATGATGTGAACATCAACAGATGATCAACATCCATTTAAAAAAGTCTAAATGGATAGCTGACATGCAATATTTCTTTCAAAATCTTTGTGAAAAAAACGTTAGAATGACTGGTTGAGAATGGTAACGTGTGTCAAAGTTCCCCAAAGTTGAAATTGGTGCAGATTTTCACGTTCCAAATTGATTGGCTCCAGAAGTCGATGAAGCGAAACAGTTCCCTGAGCAAATTCCAATTAAATGAAAGCACTTCTGCTTGGAAAATTTCACTGCTATGATGTGTAGGAAGGGAAGACCGGAAACAAATGCAGATCCAAGTAAGAGTTTTATTATTATTATTATTATTATTAACGGAAAGCAAGAAATAAGAGCAGGCCAAAGACCAAAACAAATTGGTTAGAACACTTAACTGAACTCAAGATCACTGAATCTCCAGTGCTTAGACAGTTGCACCACTGGGAAGCATCAGAAAAAGGTGGTATTTAATTACTGCTGATGATCTAAGCAGTCATGTTATGACATCTAGTTCTGAACTCATAGATAAGGCGGTATTAAAATGATTGTAATTTTACTGGTTGCCCTTCTACAACATAGTTGCTGAAACTAGCCAGCAGCGGTCCTTGATGTAAAAGCTTCTATTGAACTTCTTTTTGCATTTACCTGTTGAGAAGAAGGCAATAATAATGCACATAGAGTGTTGGAGTGATTAAATCAGCACTAGTCCCTCTTCAACGAGCTCCAAAATGTGGAAGTTTTCCCAGCAGCTGCTCAGTAGCACTAATTGCCACAAAGAAAGCCCCTTCAGAGAGACCATGAGTGATGGAAGTAACAGATTAAAATCAGACTGTATACTAAAATTAAAAGTAATTAATACTTTACTTAAAAGTGAAGCAATCGGTTCTTTTAAGATAACTCAACTTTTAAAGACTACTGCCACTTTAACTATTCCATTTTTCATGTATCAAAGGTAGTACTTGCATAATGTTTCCCTTCAAAGAAACACACATTCACAGAAACACCTTGGCTACCTTGAACATTTCTTTCTCATATTCTTCTTGATGATTAAAGGAGATACTTCTGAGGATATTAAAATAGTTTACTTGATTGTATTTTTACTGGTTGTCCTTCTAGAAAATAGATGCTGAAACTAGCCAACAGCCATCCTTGAGGGAGAGGCTTTCATTGAACTTCTTTTTGCTTTCACCTGTTGAGAAAAAGGCAGCAATAACAAGACACATAGAGCTGAAGTGTTTAAATCAGCACTAGTCCCTGTTCAACGAGCTCCTAAATGTGCAAGTTCCCCCTGTAGCTGCTCAGTAGCGCTAATTACCACAAAGAAAGCCCCTTCCAAGAGAGCATGAGTGATGGAAGTGACATGCATAATTCAGGTAGAGATGGATACGGAGGAGAGATATAAAGAACGGTTGTGGTTAACAGAAGTGTGCAAGGGTGCACCGCACCTATGTGTGAACAGCAGCAGCGGAGACGAGAGGAATGGTATAATGAGTTTGATGCGAGTGGTGTCTGTGGGGCAGGATTAGTGGTGTAGTGGAGTGAACTGGTAGTTCTCCGTCAGATGAGGGGCTGCAGAAAGACACACGTGCATCTTCTTTCACCAGTGACGTTTGATTATGCCTCTAAGACCCCTGGGGGCTTTAGAGAAAGGAAAAAAAAGGAAAAAGTGGCCATGCAAATCCTCTCATATCGGAAGTGTTGGGGTATGAAATGGGAAAAGTTTGGGAATGTTTGCCTGCACACTGCTCAGCAGCAGTATAAGGCAGATTTATGCTAAATGATATCCCCGCCCCATTATTCAGTAATAACAAACATATGTCACATCCATATCTGCTGATAAAATTACAGGGTGCTGATGTAACTTCAAAAGCCAGAGCACTAGTGGAGTATAAAAGGTGGGGTGCTGGTGGAGTGAGACTGCTTTATTCATTTCTTTAGCTTCTTTATAATGCAATTCATAATAGGCACATTAATTGTGAATGAAAGTACAGAATCTACAAGGCTGGAGGATTAGCAGTTTAACCTAAGATCAGAAATGCTCGAGGGCAAAGTTTAGGGCCTTCCTCACTAACACACATGAATCCCTTCATACCTAAAGGGATTAGCCTGGAGTTATTCTTTTCTTTTTGCAGTACAATTCAAATGTTATTATGTAATTACATGTAATTACATAGTGAACAACACTATAACTACATTTTCATTGGATTGTCATTCTGTGCTGACTTTTTTTTCTTCAAATTCCAACAATGACAAACAGACACAAATTTGGTGTGGACTGAAAGTTTTGAATCCACACTTCCTGTCGAAATTCTCTGCTTTATTAATGAGCTACTGGTCATAGATTAACATGAAATTGCATGATGTTAGTGTTGGCCTCTAGAGCAGTGTTCCTTAATCCTGCTCCTGGTGACAGCACTGCATGTTTGTGAGTATTTCTTGATTTAGCACACCTCACACAGCTCATCAACTGATTAGGCAGTAAATAATGAGCTGATCAGGTGTGCCGGGCCAGGGAAATGTGGAATTCTGTGGTGCTGTGAGTCAAGAGGAGTGGCATATACTTTGGCCAAGGCAGGGGGTGTAGTGTTTCCAAAGAGCATTTGGTGGAATCAGAACTGGACTGTTTCATATAAGGATTGATGCTAGTAAATCAATAAGACTACTACCATGAATGGTTTAAAATGAATGTATTATTAATTAGGCCAAAAGCACCATGAAATCATTAACAGGCAGTTATAAATAAAACCTGTAGGTTTTCTCATGATAAATGAGACCATCTGATGTGGCTGCCAGGGATAATGCCTTTAAGTATGTACTGATTCTCAAACCCAAGGCAATAAATGAAAATATTACCGACAATAAACGAAAAACATTTGTCCACAGCTGGCAGGAGAAAACTCCCAGAGTATAGCTAGCCTAAAGTTACTTAGCTAGTCCTTATCAGCGTGGGAGTATTGTTGCTCTGAAGCTCCAACACCAACACTGTGTCACAATAAGAGAGTAAACAGGTACGTATCTTGCCAGGTGTTCGCCTGTGTAGCGTGATGGATGAACCCAAGCACAGACAGAAGCGAGAGTGTTGGTAGAATCATGTAATTTGATCTGCAAACACTCCACATAAGAATTATGATTCCCACCGGAATCCATCTTCACATTCATGCACACAAGGTATAGCAAGTGAGTACTCACGTGAACCAGGGTATATGACTGTAGGGTGAGATGGGAGACTCAATGTCTGAGCAACTTGGATCTGCCTGTTTTCTGTTTATATACCTTGTGACACACTCATTTCTGGTGACCCTTGCGCGTCACGTGACTGGTGCATGTGACAATACCGCCCCCCATCCCCAGATGGACCAGGCTGGGAGGATACCCTGCAACGGTAGTCCTAAATAAGAGATGTATCCAGAATAAACTGTCTAGGAACCCAAGACCGTTCTTCTGGACCACAGCCTTCCCAATGGACAAGGTACTGGGTACCACGGCCACAGAGTCGCAAATCAAGGATCCGCCAGACAGTATAAGCAGGACCACTGTCAAAGATCCAAGCCGGGTCCGGAGCAGCTGAAACCAGGGGAGAAGTGGTGAGGGGCTTGAGTTGTAAGGAGTGAACAGGAAGGGAGGCAGGCAGCAGGAGCCAGAAGGTGACAGGGTTAATGCGATGAGCGATCCAAAAGGGTCCAAGTTTGCACTCAGTGTGCAAAACAACATATTGATGGTTGGCTCTCTGGATGGCATCCTTGCTGCCAGAGCCATGGACACCTGCGGACTAACTGTTGGGCAGATGGTACATCAACCTCCGGTTCTTGATGGTCAAACATCGGAGGTTGGAAACCATTGCATACCTCAAAAGGACTGAGGCCGGTAGCAGAGGTGGTGAGCAGATTGTGAGACAATTCAGCCCAGATGAGGTAGCAGGCCCAGGAGCGCTGACGATCCACGACAAAACATCTCAAAAAGCACTCCAGTTGTTGATTGATCCGCTCTGCCTGACTGTTAGTCTGAGGGTGGTATCCTGAGGAGAGGCTGCAGGTAGACTCAGACAGCAGAAGGCCTTCCAGAACCTGGCTGTGAACTGGGGCCCTCTGTCTGAGATGATGTCTTTGGGGAGCCCATGGAGTGCCACCAGGTCCACGGCCTTGGAGAATCTGTCCATGATGGTCAGGGTGGTGTCTTTCCCTTCATACTCCGGCAGTCTGATAACAAAGTCCAGCGCAATGTGTGACCCATGGCGACGAGGAACAGGAAGAGGTTGAAGATCTCCTGGGCTGGGCTGATTGAGTGTCTTGGCCCTGGCACACACCATGCAAGCCTGAATAAACTCCTTGACATCGATTGCCATCTTCAGCCACAGAAGGCTCACTGGAGCAGAGAGAGAGAGTTCCTGACAGGTCGGACCCCACTGAAGAATCTTCCGCTGTGACCAGGAGATGAGGGGATCGTCAACAACCAATGGTGTAATGGTAGGTGAGGTGAGTAATGGGGCTATGATGAAGGGGCCGACCATCTACAGCTGTGATTCTGATCAGCTGGGATAACGCCTCAAGATTCATACCCAGCTTAACAGCAAAAGAATAGTCAATAAAATTGCCAGCCACTCCCGAACCAACAAAAGCTGTGACCATGACCCATTTGTGGCTGAGCGGGATGTGAGCTTGAACAGTGAATCGGGAAGTGGTCAATGTCATGGAGGCAGAAATGACAAGTCCAGGGGAGTTCCTCCCCCTATTCACCTAGTAATCGGGGAGCTCTCGTCCGGCGAGCTAATCCTTAAGGCAAGGAGCCAACCCTTCGTAAAAGGCCATCAGGAGTGTGTGGAGTCGCCCCAAGCCATCTGAACGGTGAGGGTACAAAACTCTGCAGTGTATTTACTAACCGGAAGGTCCCCCTGCCGCAGATGGTACAGATGTGAAGCTACCTCCACCTCACTGTCAGGGTGTTGGAAAACAGCCACAAGTTGGCTGGTGAATTCTGGAAAAGAATAGCAAGCCTCGGTGTCGGATCTCAGGACTGCTGTAGGTGAGGAGGGGGACAAGAAGAGTGATGTGTCTGAGGTGTATCTCTCTGGCTGAAACTCAAACAGAAGATTTAAGTTAGTGATAAACACATCACACTTACTGTCAATCCCGTTCCATTTTTACAGTAGTGACATCTTAGGAAATGTTTGTGCTGATGAAGAGGGAGTAGGGACAGGCGGTTGTGGCACTGGCGCTTCGACAGTACGGTCGGATTGGGTCTGCTGCAGAAGCGTGCCTTGGTGGCGAAGATTCACCACTTCCTTTTTCAGCTTCCCAATCTTGACCCCCTGCCAATTAACCAGGTACACTAACACACACCAGTCTGCTGGTTTCACTACTACTGGCTTAGACATTCTGTCACAATGAGAGTGTAAACGGTACATACCTTGCCAGAAGTTCGCCCGTGTTGCGTGATGGATGAAGCATGGACAGAAGCGAAAGGGTAGATAGAATCACACACTTTGATCTGAAAACGCTCCACACAAGAGTTATGATTCCCGCTGGAATCAGCATTCACATTCATGTACACAAAATATAGCAAGTGAGTACTCACATGAACAAGGGTAGACAACTGCAGGGCAAGATGAGAGACCCAATGTCTGAGCAACATGGATCTGCCCGCCTCCTCTTTATATACCTTGTGACACACTTTCCGGTGACCCGTGTGCATCATGTGACTGGTGCATGTGACACACTGCATGGCGAAAGCTTTTAGTAGCAGTGTTTAGATGGTCAGTCTGTGGATCCTCTTAACTGTGGTGTAGTGTGGCTCAACAGCATGCATTTTTAAATTTTTGCTGTGGTGTAGTGTTGCTCCAACAACTGGCCTGGAAAACTTCATAGATGTGGTGTAGCAGAGCTCAGGCAGGCAGTCCAGGAACCCTCTTAGCTATCGTGCTCAGATGGCTAGCCCAGGAAACCTCATATCCGACAGCTTGTATGGAAAACCTTGTACCTTCAGTGTAGAGCTGTTTAAGCAGCAGGTCAAGGATGCATGGGACAAGCTGCCCAGATACAACCAAACATGTTATTTGTCATGACAAAATGGGCTGTTGTAGCAGCTTAGTTTTTAAATATATGCATTAGAATGTGAAAAGTTTTGAAACTATATATATATATATATAAATAAATAAATATAAGGGCTGGTCACGTTAACGCGCACTATCTTACTGCGTTTTAGCGCAGTTTTTTTTATCCTTTTATTTTGAAAGTTCATTGTTTTTTTGGGCTCATGAGTGTATGGAGCACACAGCTCTGCCTCTCAGCTGGTTTTTGTAGGGATCATATTATATCATATTATATGGACAAAACTATTTGGACACCTGACCAATACACCAACATATATATATGTATGTATATATATATGTGTGTGTGTGTGTGTGTGTGTATGTCTCACGCTGGGCCTTGGCTCGCCCAGGCAGACGGCACAAAGGGAGACTGGCATTTCTCTTTCTTTATTTTAAAAAAGCTGGGAAAACAAAGGGCGCGATGGCAAAAAACAAGAACACAAGAAGACTGAACGAAACCCAAACCTTAAGAGTAGTGTGAGGGTGAACGGACAAAGAACCAATACAAAAACAGGCTTATTTACCCAAACACAAAACATAAAACAGCTGATAAAGATTCGGTCTCATCCCTGGCAGCTGAGAAGCTTCACTGCCAGAGATGAGACCACACCCCCAGTCAACATAAAAGCCCTTTTTGTCCTGGGCAGCAGTGGCCCCTAGTGGGGGGTGTGACAATATGTGTGTATGTATATATAAATCTCTGATTAATTAATCTGAATTAATCACACACACTTTACATTGTGTAAAAGTGTTTACAGCTAAACTTCTTTTGCACTGTAATAAAAAATGCTTCAGCAAGAACAATGATCAATAAGGTGCAGTTTAAGACAATGTACATACAAGCACGGGCATTAGAAGCATTATAATGCGTGTGTGTGTGTGGGGAGGGGTTGGTGTTGGGGAGTCTGGAACGGGGGAAGGGGGTGTGGGTGTGACAGATGTAGCAGTGTTTTTTTTTTGGGGGGGCATATACATATATGAGCAAAATTAGTTTCTCATTAACATATTTATACACAGTCTAGGTTAGTGTTTGAGAAACACTAACCTAGACTGCTGATCTTTGGCTGCCCTGGAGGAAAAAGAAAGACTTCCATTTGCTGGGCTGAAAGAAAGATAAACTGTACTATGAAGTTACTCATCCCAAACGGATTCCTGTAACAGAAGGATTTTTTCTACATAGAGTGCACATATAGACCCTTACAGTGAGAAACAATCTCCCTTGGGCTGCAAACTGGGCGTTTAATTGGTTGCTAACCCTTTGGACTAATGAAGCCAAACGGTGCTAGTCAATGGATCTTTGTAAGCCGCCCCTCTTGTTACACAAGACATCTGATTTCCATTAATTATCTCTTTCTTTTCATGCTGTACAACCCTGGGCTCAACCTGTGCTGAGAAAATGTGCTGCATAGAATTTACTTTATGTCTATCATAAAGTTTACACCACCAACACAGTTCAGTGTAATTACATTTGGCATTAATTGGATGCATATCTGAACAATGTAAATTCAAAGCCTTTTCTTATTGCTCTTAATTGCAAACGAGAACATTTCCAGAACTGCTTCAAAATGCTATGCTGACTATTTTAAAAAGTGTCGAGTGATATGTATACATAAATATACAGAGAGACAGAGAGAGAGAAACAGAGACAAAGAGAGAGACAGAGATAGAGAGAGAGACAGAGAGAGAGAGAGAGAGAGAGAGAGAAACAGAGAGAGAGACAGAGACAGAGAGAGACAGAGAGACAGAGAGAGACTGAGTTTGTTATAGGCTTGGTCTAGTTACTTGGCTATACTTCATACTCATTATCGTAAAAACTGTTTTCCTCATTGCTGTATTGAAGACATTAATTAAGTTGGCCTGATGTAATAAATTTAAGTTGGCCTGATGTTCCTCATATTAATTTGGTTAATCAGCAGTAACTATCTAGCTAGAAAGTGACCATTCTGTCAAACGTGAACACAGTGGCACATGGCACACAGTGTGAACAGCATGAAATTCTTCCTCTGCATTTAACCCATTCACCAAGTGAAGCAGTGGGCAGCCCAGGGAGCAGTGTGTGGGGATGATACCTTACTCAGGGTACCTCAGAGGTGCTTAGCAGTCTTTGGAAATGACCCCATGACTTTCTGATCGCAGGGCAAACACCCTAACCGCTAGGCTACCAGCTGCCATTACATTTGCATTCAGCTGGTGCCTGTGCATAAGTCAGAGACAACTCTTTTTTTCTTTCATTTCTATGGTATAGAGCAAACAAATTTTTCAGCATCAGAAAAAACAAGAAACACATTTGACAGAAAGCAACATAGAAGCCTTCCACAAAGAGTGCAGTATTAAGTCTATTGTTATTTATGGGGTTCTCGCCCAGGAAACCTCATTGGGTCCTGTAAATGATAATAGCATGTTGTATTTTTTCAGAAAAGTCATGTAACAAAATTGCACATTTTCTAGCAAATAGACTTTAGAAACATTCACATTTGGTTATGAACTTAACAATTAATAGCTAATGCATAAGTCAAAATAAGACTGTATACTAAAATTAAAAATGATAATTTACTCAAAAGTGAGCAAATCAATTCCTTTACGATAATTCAACTTTTAAAGACTACTACCACTTCAGCATCCTTCTATTTTTCGTGTATCAACCACGTGCCCTTCCAACAAAACAATCTCTCCCTTAATGTGGGTCTCCTCAATTACAAATTTTATGGTTATTTTGTGAGAAGTATGCTGATGTAACTGAAATATGTGCATATTTAATGTATGTGTGAGTGAGTTTGTTTGTCATTTGGTGGGCGGGGGTTCTTGTGTTTCAAGTTTGTTTTATAGTCTTAAATGTATTCGTAATGAAAAGAAAAAGTCAATAAACATATTGGAAAAAAAATATCTCCCTTCAAAAAGACACACATTCACAAAAGCACCTCAGCTACCTAGCACATTTCTGTCTCATATTCTTCTAAAATGGCTGAAGGAGATACTTCTGAAAAAATCCATCAGGAAGAGGAAGGCCAAAGGAACATGAGTGAACATTCCAAAATTAAAACTCCCAGTTTAAAAAAATAACAGAGAGAATATGAGACTCCTGACAACCACACATGAGTTGACAGTCCACTGTAACTTTCCCCATTAATAGCACTTAAAGCTGTCATCTTTAAGAGACATGAGAAAATAGAAGCTTCACTCCTAGCTCTTCTGTCCAGTCTTCCACAGTGAGATGACTCACTGCTGTGACTCCTAAAGGTCCTGTAGTTCAAGAAGTCGTTACCGGGGAAAGAAAATACACAAAAAAAAGGGAAAGAAAAATCCACTCTAGAACAATAAAAATGGATATAAGGTGTTGAAGAAAGTTTTCTGAACTAATAAGTGTAGATTTGTAATTGGGATTGCTTGAAATGTTAGTAGAACATGCAGCCAAATTCTGAACTTTAAAATGTTTACCAAAAGTGTGGAAAAACAACAGTGCAAACAAATCAGGTTTCCCAATATCATGTCTTTATGGACCTTGCTTTGTGCACTGGGACACAGTCATGCTGGAACAAATAAAGCTCCCCAAACTGTGTCCACAGAGTTGGAAACATATAGAGTGTAATGCAATCAAATGGTGATCAGAGAAGTAAAGTGGCCCCTTATGGTCAGGGGTGAAGATTCCACAGCACACAGTGTGAACAATGTGAAATTCTTTTTCTGCATTTAACCCATTCACCAAGTGAAGCAGGGAGCTGTCACCAATGAGGGGTGCCTGGGGAGCAGTGTGTGGGGACAGTACCTTGCTCAAGGGTACCTCTGTGTTGCCACTATCAGTACTATGACTTGAACCCACAATCTTCTCATCACAGAGCCAACTCCCTAACGACTAGGCCACCAGAAAACAATACCATCTGAAATTATATTTCTGTTATAAGCTTATGTGAATTTCTCTGAAAGATATGTTCTGCTTTGTCTTTTGATGCTAATGTATAACTTACACTTAATGGTCACATTGGAAAATGGAATGTGACAGGGTGCTGTCTGACATTTGCACACTTCTGTAGAATGTGGCACAATACATACCTGTATTAGCTCACATTGCACATTACAGTCAAATGCCACAACCAAACCTGTTCACCAAAGCAAGCTTTAATAAAGGCTTTCCCTACTTTGAACTCAAAGCTTATTAAAACCTCTTTTTTCCCCCCCAGGTCCAGTTGAACTCAAATGGCCAAACAGGTAACAGAAAAATGGAGTCGCCTCTCAAAGCATGTGCCAAGCAGCAGGGAACAGCCAGCATCTCTCCCAGAGGGCACTCCACTTTATCTCCTCCACTCAGGGCTCTGTGGGCTTCAGCTCCATGCCAGCCGTCTTTCTAAGCTGGAATCAGTTTGGCCCTTGAAGCCACAATAATTGAGGTAAGTACTAGCATGGAGGTCTACCAAAGAATTCTGCACTGACGTTCACTCTCTTGCTTCACATACTTTAAAATCTACTCTGGAAAACTAGCTTGTGAGTAATGGTTGTTTTTTTTTATGCTTTCTTTCAACTGGGTAGAAAAAAGGTTGAGAATAGAGGTGAACAATATCAAATTCAAAATTCAGATCAATCTCAGTTTCTTAAATCTACAATAATGCTGATGTTTGCTCCAGTAATTCTAGTAGCATATTAGCCCCAAGGTAATAACATTATACATTAATGCTTTTACTCTGAACCATGTTTTATTTAAAGCTTGTAACAGGCACATGAACATATGTTTCACCTTGTAAGCTGATGATGTCTAAACCTAAGGTTGCTCCTCATATTCACAGTAAGTTTTTCAGAAGGACTAGAACTTCTACATCATAAAACTCGTCCAACTCATTGGAAATCAGCATGTTAGTGAACAGCTATTAAATTGAATAAAGTTAAATTTTAATTAATATAAAAATTAGTCTGACAGCAGTGGACAGTGGACAGAATTTAACCCTATGGTTTCAAACAAAAACTTAATAAGAAAACAAGAGTAGTATATAACAGTCCCACTCCATGGCCTCCAGAGGGCACTATAGAGGGGGACTGGTTACTCTCCTCCACCCTGAGACCA
>JBBJLS010003403.1:0-16494 GCA_037577275.1 Bryconaethiops microstoma
CGAGAGAGAGAGAGAGAGTGAGAGAGAGAGAGAGAGAGATAGATAGAGAGAGAGAGAGAGAGAGAGACATAAAGAGAAAGGGGGAAGAGAGCGCGAGTCTCCTGACCGCTCGTGCAGTTCTGAGGTTCTGCATAGCACAGACCCTCGTTCTTTTTTCTACACCTGTATTTGGAGAAGCCCCTCCCTCCACGCGAGGATTGGCCGGAGCCTCTTTGATTGGGTAATAGTTTAAAACCTGTGGAGCAAACGGTTCGGGAGAATAATGTGCTGGCCAATCCTGGCGGAGGGGGGCGTGGCCTGTCGCAACAGAGGTGGGAGTTAACTGTGCGTCCTTCAGATGGAGAGAGACAGCAGCGGCAGGAGCGTTATCCTGAGAGCAGGAGGAGATATCAGAGAGAGGGGCACTGCTCCTGGACCTGCACTCTTACACACCTTCTGAGACCTTCTGAGATCTTCTGAGACCTGTCCGAGCTGTGTTCTCCTCTGCTGCCTCTGTTCATTTGTGAGGAAGGACGCGTGGCTGTGCGTTTGGGCTCTCCTGGAGAACTCTCCCTGTGGATGTGGAGTTGCTGTGGAGCTTTTCTGGTCTGAGACGGATTTCTCTCCCCCTTTCCTCCACCTTTTCTGGACGCCAGGACGTGACATGATCCGGAGAGACCCTTCCAGGCTGCCCTTTTCCACAGTCTGACTCATTAGTTTTTTTTCTTTCTTCTTCAGGATTTCTCCACATTTTTTGAGGATGTATGTGGCTCTGCTGCTCGCCTCAGTGGTGGGACTCTCCGCGGCTCTGACTCAGATGGGTGAGTTTGGAGCTGCTCAAACAGCTGCTGGGTTCACAGGTTCAGTTCTTAGACATGCAGAACAGACCTTTCATAAACAGAGTTCAGGGGCAAATTAGAGGAATTATTGGGGTGGAAGAAGCCCAGGGAATTGTGTGTGTGTGTATTAGAATAAGAGAGTATGCCTGTCATAAACAAATTGTCCAAGCCTCCAGTAAATCAGGGATGTTTTGCAGTTGTAAAGGCATTAAACCTCTGACCAAAAACAATCAGTTTAAATGGTGTAATTTTCAATTTTACATTTTACATCAGCTTTATATATTTTACATCAGGTTTTTAAAGAGCAGCTTTATTTGTGGAGTATCCTTTGGGTTACTGAAGGGAAGGTTTAGGTTTAGACATGAGTTACAATACAGAAGCCAGTGAAAATACAAAATTGTGTGTACGTGTATGTCCGTGTGTGTGTATGTCTGTGTGTGTGTGTGTGTGTGTGTGTGTGTGTGTGTTGGGTGGATATGGGTGCGTGCCTCTGAGAATGGATCAAGTTTATTTTGAGTATTCCTTCAACGCCCCAGACGCTCTTATTAAGGTCGAGCAGTCAGACCTGAGGCCAAAGCCAGCAGTTGGTTGTCGAAGGCTGCGTTCTTCTGGCAAGCCACTGTATTCTTCTGGCCAGCGAAACAGACTGGGGTGCAGACCCCGCTGACCCATCCCACATCTGTCCACTTACAGCACTCTTTCAGAGTCTGAGGGCCATTCTGGTCATTAGAGTCGAACCCTGTCTGCTCCACAAAAGCCCCCATGGGTGCCACAGCGATCGGAGTGTTTATGTTGCAGTATAATCCAAAGCATGGCCTGATGTGACACCTTTCATGTTGCTTGTTCTGCTCTCTGAATTGCAGCCAGTTCCTGCGGTGGAAATATCACCATCTTAAGCGCGGGCTACGTGACCTCCCCTGGTTACCCGGCCTCGTACCCTCTCTCGCAGCAGTGTGTGTGGCTCATCCGCGCGCCCGACCCGCAGCAGAAGATTCTCATTAACTTCAACCCACACTTCGACCTGGAGGACCGCGGGTGCAAGTGAGTTTGCTAAACACCCAGTTTTCTGGCTGGGACAGTGTTCAGTATTACAGATATGCTCTATTTTGGTCTGAGGTCTAGGGCTTTGAGGTGCATTCCATGCACATTTTCATGTTTTTCCTGCTCTAGCACACACGCTTCAGCTCTGGAAGGGCTTGTTAATGAGCTGGGTGACTTGATCAGGTGCATCAGAACAGGAGAAACTCCGCAGGGCAGGACCAGGGTCTGAAAACGTTGCTCGCCAGCCCTCCTCTTCTTGAACTCTGAAAGAAATGATGCATTGACTTTGCTTGATTCAAATGTGTCAATCATTTTTTTGGTAATAAAATACACAGGGATTGACAAAAGCACGTAAACTGAAACACGAGATGACAGTATTGTTACAAAAGTTGCTGTGAAGGAAACTACACTCTAAACTTTGACGTATGTTAATCTAACAACATTTTATTCCAGCTAATTGGCACACACTCATTGAGGGCAGCTGGCATTTTTCACATGTCATAAAAAATAAATTACAGTGAGAATGATTTATTCATGTGGAAATGATGTATATGTGAACCACATAAATTCACCTTGCAAAAATGCATATTTCCTAATGAAATCAACTTAAATCTAGCAAATATTTCTCATTTTTGGGACGGTAAGAATTTTACTTATTTCTAGACACTTTATATTTGTTTCAAGGCATTTTATTTAGTGAAACTGTCTTGTTCTATTTGAATTTGTTGTTTTTTTTCTTATCTTAAACAATGAACAAAATTTTATTTTTGATCTTAAAACATGGAAAACATATCTAGGAATTTGTTTAACCATCTTATAATATCTTATATAATCTCCTATTGAAAAATAATAGCAATAATGAATAGATTTAAGGTGTTTTCACTTTGCCATGGTATCATTTTTTGCATAGTTTTTATCATATTCTTTAGTGGCATGGTTCATCTCTACCCCAGACCATAGAACTTATACACCTGATCCGGCTGAACAAGGTTTTTAAGACAATAATCAGATTAATCAGCTTTGATGATTAATCCTGGAACTGAATTCTGCAGGGCAGTAGATCTCTGGCATCAGAGTCTTTGACCGCTGGCCTAATTACGCAAGCGGCCACACTCGTATTGGCATATTGAACAATGCCACCTTATGGTGGGAAATATAATAATCCAGATATTTCAGTGCAGAGTCTGAATGAATGAAGGAATAGGAGCGCATGGTTGAGTCTGTGAAATGGTGATTTTAAAGGAAACAAATATTTTCCTCCAATAAAGAGGTTCAACAACAGATAGAGTGGCAGCTCAGGGTAGAATTAGATACTGAACACTTGGAATCTTAAGAGCAGTGAATCTCTCCTACCGGACTCCTGTCAGGTCTAATGGAAAGCGCTGGTGTTGTGGTGTGTAATTATGCTGATGGGTTTTGCTGTTGGGGGTGTTTGGAGCATTTAGTGTAATAGGAGTTGAAAGCAGAGCTTGTTATTGTCCTGCAGTCAGTGATGATTTTGTCAACAGCACACCCCCCCACCCACCCACCCACCCACACACACACACACACACACACACACACACACACCATGTCTCGTTCACTAATACACTCTCACTTGACAATCCCCTGCCATTTCTCACACTCGTGCACTACACACACACACACACACACACACACACACACACACACACACACACACACACAGAAATATGCATGGACTAAATCTAGCAAATGAGATGGGTCTTTTTAAATGTCTCGTAAAAGGTGTGTAAATCAGCAGCTGTGACACACACAGAGGCCGCATTACTATTGACTCGGGTTTCATCCACAGGGGACCAATAAAATGCCCCCAGTAATGAACGTCCTGTTGGGGGCTCTTTAAAGAGAGGGAAGAGAAAGAGAGAATCGGACAAATCGCCGTCCTCTTTCCTCTCTCACTACCTCATTTGCAGCTTCTCTTTCAGTGAAACTGAGTCATTTTGTGGGGGAGAGGAGGCTTCTCCTTTTTTCTTTATGTAGGTATAGGAGTATCTGGATTTGTAACATTGGGTAAAACCACTTTGATTTCTTAGTTCATTTTACATTCAAAGTTCAGTGATTGGCCTAATGGTGGTGCAGTGGGTAGCGCTGTTGCCTCACACCTCCAGGGTTGGAGGTTTGAATCCGGGTCCTGGCCTTGTGTGTGTGTGTGTGTGGAATTTGTATGTTTTCCTCGTGGTGGTGTGGGTTTCCTCCAGGGTTTCCGGGTTTGTCCCACAGTCCAAAGACAGGTGTGTTCGAAGATTCGGGGATTCTAAATTGAACGTAGGTGTGAGTAAGTGAGTGAATGGTGTGTGTGTGTGGGCTGGCGTCCCGCCCAGGGTGAGTCTTTGCCTCATAGACCCCAGGATAGGCTCCGGGTTAAGCGCTTACAGAAAATGAATGAGTTCAATGATAAGCATTTTAAAAGCAGCTGCCTATGAATCTTCCTCCACATAATGTGCATCTCATACTAATGCTGGGTGATACATTGTCAATACTGCCAAAACCACCAACATTGCCAATCCCAGTATTGATCTCACATAACACTGTTGGTTTTAGTTTTAACAGCATTGATTTTATTGTGACATAGATAGATAGATAGCATAGATAGCCTGTATTTCTGAGAAAAAATCTGCTGTCACTAAGGCAGTACCCCCAAGGGTATTTCTTTAGTATTTTTAGCTAGGGAACATAGCAGTAAATTATTCCATTTCAGTTATTTTTTTCAGTTTCATGCATCCTGCCTTGACTCTAGGCTTTTCATATTATTTATTATTGATCAGAATCAGAAGACTTTACTGATCCCGGAGGAAATTGTGTAAATAAAGTCTAAAGAAAAATCTGAAGGAAGAAAAACTCAATATGGAAATGCACAATATGATATATACACAATTTATCATTTTAGCAGTGTTTTTTAATTTAAAAAAAAGTTAAGTATGAAAAGACATACACATATATTTCTCCTGTGATACTGATTCCCTCAAAAACTACAAGGTTGATTTTAAAGTTGACTTTAAGGTGGACTTTAAGGTCCGGTTGAACAGGAGAGTAACAAAACTCTCAGCACAGCCCACAACTCCTTTCACAATTCTATATTTTGAACAAAATGTGAATGAAGAAGAAAGAAAACAGTTCAGTTGTGGCACAGCTTACAAGAGGCACCTGACCTGACAGTCAGGAGAAGTGTCATGTATGACCATATGTATGTGCTGAGGTGGGCTATTGATTGGTACTGGTTGTTTAAAACTATTTATGCTGTGCATTGTCATGATTTTTCATTGCAGCATTATGATTTTTCGAAATGTTTCACCCATAATAGTGAAAATTTCAGGGTGCAAGGGGCCCTCAAGTTATGACACAGATCCGTTCCTTCAAAAGTGATGTAACCCAAATTCTGGTGTAAGTTGAAACACCCCCTAGTCAAAGTCACATACCAATCCTAACACAGCTGTAAAATCATAAAAACACAACTAAGCCACAGAAAAAGGAAAAGGAAAATGTCTTCACTCCTACGCAGCGTTACTGCGTATTCTTCCGGCGCGTGCAACCAAACTAGTTCGCCCACGTAGTCCGTAAGTACGAGGATAATGGTGTAAGCTGAGTGGGAGTGAGAATTGTAAACTCAAAACGTTGTATGTTGAGACTGTTGTAACTCGAGGACCCCCTGTATATTTACAGTATATCATTATCTTAGGAGACTAGTGGTACCACAGGTAATGTTTCTGACGGTGTGTTTTATCTGCTGCGTGCTTCGGATTGTTTCTAAGGAGTCACTCGAAAATAAATACGTCGTAAGTGACCTTTCAGTGAGCCTGGTTTCTGTCTGTTAATGTGTGTCTATTGTCCTTTGGTGTAATTTAGTGTAACACTCAGGAAGCAGAGCAAACCTAAAAATGGTATGAAACAATTGTCATATTGAGTTTTATCTGTATTACTCAACAGCTCATGTGGTGTCTTGGAATGGGCCGGGCTGCCGTATTGAGTCTAGTCATCGTTAGCTCTGGTCTATTCTCTGGGCTTTATCAGGACAGACACAGCAGGAGCCGTTTGTGTCATCGGGCCTGGAAGTGAAAGAAAACTTAGTGAGAGCCTCGGTTTTGTAAAGCCACAGTCTGTCTTTTGTCAGTGTTCTGTTTACGCAAACTTTGTTGCGTATTAACATTTACAGTCATTCTGAAGATGCTGGTATACTAAAACTCCTCTCCCCTTCATGAGTTAATGTGTGAAGGATTTAAAGGTCCATTGTCTTCAAACAATTAAACCATAAATAAAGATATTTGACAACAGGAAAAGCACGACTTTCCCTGATCCGTTTTATTTATAAAGCTAGGTTGATTGTAAATAACCTGGTAGCATGAGGACTATATTTTTTCCAACACTTATACAGTATAAATGGGGTCCTAGCTGTCTAGTGTGCTGCAGAGATGGGTAATATTACAATATTGTATTGTTGTTGTGATAAATGACTTTACAATCCACTTTTCCCTATATAGCATGGGTGTCGTCAGTACTTTTATAACACAAACAAGCTGTAAAAAATATTTCACACCAATTACACCAAGCCTGAAAACAGTCACTGTATAGTAACTGAATGAACTGTATAGTAACAAGTAGGTGTTTGGATGTAAACTCATTATGAAAGTATCTTACTGTTGTTTTTGCTGGTATACTTTGCTTGTTCACAAACTTTAGAAAAAGCAAAATATTGAGATCCACAGTTTTTGTATGGTGAAAAGGTTCCTAAGTATTGTGATACTTTATTTGTACTATATCACTCACCCTTAGTGCAAGTCATCTACTAATTACCAAGTCTTTCAGGAGTTGATCTGGGTCTAAGACAAGAGTAAACATTAAACCGACAGTGCTGTGGCCCTCCTGAATTAGTGTTTTAAAGTAAAATGGCCCCGTATAGTCATGTGTGAACACACCACAGCACACAGTGTAAACAGTGTGAAATTTTTTCTCTGCATTTATAATCATAATAATAATAGTAATAATAATAATAATAATAATAATAATAATACATTTTATTTATAAGCGCCTTTCACAACTCTCAAGGTCACTTTACAGAGGTTATCCAGAAATAAAAATTAAAGAATAGATAAATTAAATTAAGAAGTTCTTATAATCCTTGTAGGAGTAAATTCTATTACAAATAAATGTTTTAAGTCATTTTAAAGCAGACAGTGGATTGTATTATCCTCAGATGTTCAGGGAGGGCGTTCCACATTGGGGACCTGAAGCGCAGTTAGTTTAAGCGCACTCTCCATGGATACGGCGGGCCAGCTGAATATCTTTAGGCATGATGGTAACTCTCTTGGCGTGGATGGCGCACAGGTTCGTGTCCTCGATCAGACCCACCAAGAAAGCCTCCCTGGCTTCCTGCAGGGCCATGATGGTGGAGCTCTGGAAGCGGTCTTGAAATCCTTGAAATTTAACACAGTGAGGGGGTGGTACCTTGCTCAAGGGAACCTTAATGATGACACTAGCAATGCTGGGTTTTGAACCCACAACCTTCTGATTGCAGGGACAGCTCCCTAACAAACAGGCCTCCATACTTTCAGCCTACTAAATTTTACGTTTTGAGTATCATGGGCGCCACTGTACGTTCACATGCTGTTTGGCTCTATTTTCTGACCACTGAAGAGAATGAAGATCGGTGTTTGCTTGTTTGGCAAGCCTGTTTTCCACGCAGGGTCTGGCCTGAGCTAAGCCCAGTCTTTAGTTCAGCAGCTCGAGAATCCTGCTGGAATGGTGTAGAATGACCCACGCGCTAACCTGCACCAGATGGCTCTCACTGTTGTTTTTGGAGAGCAGTCGGTAGGTTAGCTTTGCTCTGTGTTAGCTACCATGTTTAACTAATAGAGAAGGCCAGGATATCTCCTCGTAACCACAAAAACACATTTCAGGCATTCTTCTGAAAGCCTGCTAAACTCTTAGCAAAGCAAACCCTAATCGTTCCGCTGTAATGTGTTCTACAGTTTCTTATAAAACTGATGATCAGCACTTTAAAGAATGTCTTTTTCTAACCTGAAGAGCTTAGTGTAGCTTTGCACATTCTGCAGATCTAACTGCAAAGAGAATAACAGTGTGTTTAGTTTAAATTAGGATCAGTAAGTGGTATGAGATGAAGCCCTGTTCCCTATACTTGTGTTATGTATTTTATGTGACTGAGGAACTTCCTAGAAAACAAGGACCACCTTGTTTCAGTTCCTGATGAGCTGGAAGTGTTTCGTCCGCCTAATCTACACCCTGACCACTCCAGCTAATTTCTTATTTTATCAGATTGTGTGTCTTGCATTCCACTGTTGTTCCTGTGTGTGTGTGTGTGTGTGTGTGTGTGTGTGTGTGTGTGTGTGTGTGTGTGTGTGTGTGTCACAGCTGCCTGTAGAGGTGGATAATATTATATTTTACCGTTATAAATTATGACACAGTAAGGATTTCCCAGAATAACATGGGAGTCATCAGTACACCAAAACAATTACACTAAGCCTGAAAACACTGTATAGTTCCTGTATGAACTAACTGACCGGCTAATTTATTTTTATTTACTTTTTTGATTATTTTATCTATGCTGAAAGATCCGCAAAAAGATCTGTTGCATTCCACTGTTGTTAGTGTGTGTGTGTGTGTGTGTGTGTGTGTGTGTGTGTGTGTGTGTGTGTGTGTGTGTGTGTGTGTGTGTGTGTGTGTGATTGTGTCATAGCCGTCTAGTGAGCTGTAGAGTTAGGTAATATTTTATCGTTATAAATTACTTCACAACCCACTTTTCTCAGAATACCATTGGAGTCATCAGTACTTTTAAAACACTCATCAACTGTAAAAAAAGATATTTTACACCAAGTACAATGAGCCTGAAAACACTGTATCGTTCCTTTTTTGATTATTTACTTTTTTGATTATTTACTTTTTTGAAAGATCAGTTTGGGTGTGTTGCATTGCACTGTTCTTACAGTGTGTGTGTGTGTGTGTGTGTGTGTGGACAGTCATGTAATTAGCGTGAAACAAAACACGTGTTTAAATCATCCAAAAGACACCCCACACACACAAGCACACACACAAAGGAGGACTTTATAACTTGTGCAAACATGCAGCGTGTTGTTCGGGCAGTAAATCTGGTTGTGCTTTCTTTGGTGTGAACAGTAGAAGTGTGTTTTTAAAATTTGACCACAGCATGTTTTGCTTGGTCCTAAACACACTGAGAGTTAAAGGAAAGCCTTTTCAAATTCTTACACCCCTCCCCTTCCCACTTTCTCTCAGTGTCTTCTATTTCTTCCCTATTTTTTCTATTTTTTCCTTCTCTGCTTCTGCTTTCCTTGTATTTTTCTATCTCTCCTCTCTCTTTCTCTCTCAAAGACACATGTTATAGTCTGAGGACTTCCACTAATGTCTGTATTATTGTAGCCAGTCAATACTACACCTAACCCTAACCCTAGCCTTAACCCTTACCTAATGGAAATAAGATTTTTCTACTTACCTCAGATGTAGCAAAGACATTTTATTGTCCAAATGGTCAGCTTAGAACTGTAGCTGTGAGAATAACACAAGACCAAAATTCTCGCAGCCTGCTCAAACCACATCTAGCCCTTCTTTAAAGTGGACATGGTTCAGGACACAGTATGACTTACAACAATCGCAGATTTTCACTACACGATTATAGTGGACAACAGAATTAATGATTACGATGTTATGAAATTGTTCAATTCAATTCAGTTGTATTTAAACAGTGCTTTTCACAAAGTTGTCACAAAGCAGCATTACAGAGTCCAGGTCCGAGCCCCTAGTGATCAAGCCAAAGGCAACAGAGATGAGGAAAAACTTCCTGAGCTGGATGAAGAAACATTGGGAGGAACCCAGACTCAGAAGGGGAACCCATCTTTCTCTGGTCGAGAGAAAGAGAGTCTCTATGAACATACAGACAGATCTTTGGCTAACAGAATTGGTGCAGTTAAGAGTCAATAAGAGTAGCTGAGAGGCTCTAGTTCATAACAACAGGAACAGGAACAAGATACTATCCAAATGTGTATAGTAAATTTGCACAAACAAATAATGCTATCAAACACATTTAAAGATAAATTTGACTAGCGATTATAAATTTAACCTCGGGATGGTGTTGGTTTCCTCTGGGGTCTCCGGTTTTCTCCCACAGTCCACAGACATGTGTCAGATGAATTGGGGATTATAAATCGACCGTAGGTGCAAGTGTATGAGTAAATGATGTGTGTGTGTGTGTGTGTGTGTGTGTGTGTGTGTGTGTGTGTGTGCCCTGTGGTGGGCTGGTGCCCAGGGTGAGTCCTTGCCTCGCATCCGTAGACCCTCCAAGTACCCGCGACCCTAGTGAAGATTAAGTAGTTACAGAAAATGAATGAATGAATGTGTTTATTGTGTGTTTTGTCTCTTTATGATAAATGAATTACACTCAAAATACCCGTTAAGGCATCTTCTGCACACACATGAGCCATGTCTGCTTTTTCCTTTCTCATCTACTGACTCAAACACGGTTACATGACCTGAATCCCTGGTTCTTTATTGCTTCTTTGATGCTGCCTTATGAATAACAGGAGAGAAACTACACTGTCAGGTCCTAGATAACTAAGCTTTGACAACACAGCCGAGACCTTAATATAACATTCACCATTTCAGGGCATGCAAAGTAACTGCAGCTTTGTCTCTCTACCACGATGGAATCTGCAGGATGATGGAGACAGAAGTAGGTGAACAGGTGGAACAGGTGTTGTCCACTTTTGTGCTTACTGTCAATCAGCACATCCTGCAGACTGGGGTGTCCAAAAGATGATATGTCTGCTCTTTTAGTTTTTTTTATGGTTAAAATAATGTAAAGTGAAGTTATCATATTGCCCTACAATTGTGAGGATATTTAGTCCAGCACACAAACACAAACGTACAAGTCATCAATGGCTGTTTTGTGTCAGAATGTGTTCTGTTTTTGCCATGACACTGAGACTAATCATCAGTTTGACCTAGGGCCTCCGCTTCCTCACGCACACATGCACACACTGGACCATCCACAAAGATACAGGCACACTACATAGTCACATTCTTTCTGATGTAAAAGAAAATAACCTTAATTTCTAGCCGCCTGTCCATCATGAAATGATATAAAAGACAGCTGGCGTCACATGGAATAAAAAACTGATTGATTGATATCGATATGACAAGATACTGGGAAACTTCCATGAGTAAATTATGATTATCATGCACGCATTCATTCGTCTCCATTTCAGAGCCAGCTCAGATTTACCCACACACAGAGCATGGCGGGTTTTTTCTCATACTAATGTGTGCAGATGTCGTTGTGTGCACTGTGAGGTTATTCTTGTTGGTAAGCTGCCATTAATTTTTGTTTCTGTACTGTTTTAGAAACCAAACCCCAAACCTAGCATTCCCCAAAGTTAACCAACATAGTTATTACAACACCCAACCCTACAGAGCATGCATCCACCCTCTCTCTCTCTCTCTCTCTCTCTCTCTCTCTCTCTCTCTCTCTCTCTCTCTCTCTCTCTCTCTCTCTCTCTCTCTCACTTTCTGTATGTGTGTTTTTGTGTGTGTTGTGCCCCAATGTGTATGGGTCTCATCATAAATCCTAGTTTATGACATGTGAAGAGGTACCCATAGCCGTTCACGTCCGGAGGTTCATAAAGCACAGTTGGCCTTTCTCACATTGGGAAGATCTACACGACATGTGGGAATTGGCAATGCTGGGTAGAAAGTGGGAACTGCTGTTTTGTATCTATTTCAACTAAAATATATACAGTAGACCCCCAAAATTAATTGTGAAAAAATGCCTAAAAATGCCTATTTTTATAGTGTAAACCCAAAATACGCCCCAAATATGCTCCCAAAACACTTTAATTTTACTTTAAACTCAGCTTAATTCATTACCCTTAAAAAAATGTAAAGGTAAACCTGTATCTGTACTGTAGAGTTTACACTGAACTGCTGTCTTCCGCAGTGCTAGAATGTAAAATACCGATGTTACCCCTGTAGAGACTGGGCTATAATTCATGCAAGTGAGTTTTCTTTGGTATGCGCTGTCATTTTCTTTGGTATAAGCAGGTAAATACAGTAATAATTTAGTTTACAGTATACAGAAGAACAAAATGAACAACAATTAAACATTTATAAAGTTATATTTTCGATGGAAATTTAGTAAATTATATTTTTCTTAATAATTTAGCACTAAAATGCATGAAAAATATATATAATGCTATGAAAAAAGCAAAAATAAATGCGGAGGATATCTGCGGTTTCCGCAAATTTGCGGGGGTTTCCACGAACAATTATTAGTTTGGTTCTATAAAAATCTGCAAATGACTGAAGCCGCAAATTCTGAACTGTAACTTTGCGGGGAAACACTATATATAATTTAAAAAAATTACGTATCATGATTGTTACTTTCTATCATGAAAATAATGCCTGTTTTAAATTCTCCTCCTGGTCTGTCTCATAGAAACAGAGCCTGATATACACACCAACTTATGTGCAATGATTTGCCACATTATGTGTTAAATATTAGAGCTGTCACTTGATTAAAATTGATTACTTGATTAATGAAAAACAAGCATGGATTGACTTAGTGATTACTGCAGTTTGACTGATAAAACATTAAAATGTCTTTAGGTAGTGTGGTGTTAATTGTTTTTGGTTGATATTCCTTTCATTGAGCCGTATGTAACAGTATTAGTGACAGTAGTAGTGACCATCTTTGGAATAATTCCAGAGCCCATAAACTTTACCTCCTAAGATACACCATTCATGTGTTTAAGCAGGTTTAGACCAAAAGATTTTCTATAGGTTCTTTTAACAGTCAAAAAACTGCCAAATTATGATTTTAGACCTGCTCTTCATATCACCTTGGTGAACATGAGGTTATAACTGGGCAAAGTGTGAAAATGTATCATTGTCATCATACATTACAGTGCTGTGAAAAAGTGCTGATTTGCAAAAAAATAAGAAATCAGGAAGGGGGCAAATATTTTTTCACAGCACTGTAGATCACAGTATACCACAACATTCTTTCAAGACCAAACAGTACTTAAAGAATACTGACTTGTTTCATTTTAGTTCAGTTCAGTATTTGAATTCCAGACTACAGTTGGTGGCCTAGTGGTTAGGGAGGTGCCCCTGTGATCAGAAGGTTGTGGGTTTGAATCCCAGGACTGCAAGTGTCACCACTGAGCTTCCCTTGAGTAAGGTACCGTCCCCACACTACTCCCCGGGTGCTGTGTTTCTGGCTGCCTGCTGCTTCACTTGGTGAATTGGTTAAATGGGATAAACAGTGGAACAATTTCAGACTGTGTGCTGTTGTGTGTTTATGTATGACAAATGGTCACTTTACATTTGTAGTTTTTGACCATTTTTAGGAATGTGGCATTGCTAGTTGTGTCTTCTAACCCTCTTGAACTGTCGTGATTATTTTTTTTCCACCCGGACCGACGTAATACTGAGTTTTGGAAAATATACAGTACTGTCAATAGTTGTTGAACTTATGTGTATTTTTTAACTGTATTGAAAAGTAACAGTGAGGCACTCGGTTTCCACATGCTGTTTACTTGTGTACCGGCAGATATTATGGACTCAAACAGTCTCTGAGATGCTTACTTGTCTCTAAGCCTATGGGTCCAAATAGTGCGCTGTTTGTCCAAAAAGGAAGTCGTCTCAGATGCAGGAATGATCTTCTAATCCTCTTTAGGCCAGAAGGCCCCCACCATACTCCTAGAGATATACCTCACTGCAGTTGTGAGTGTCAGTTCCAGTACAGAACACCACATACATCTGACTTTGGTCTTCATCAGCATCTGTATTGATCGCTGATCCCACAACATTTCGCTTAATAATATTTAGAAATGTGTCGATGTATACCTGATTTCATAGAGTGGATATATAAATGTTTGTAAGAACACCACAGGTACGCAATGGAGTGACAGACATTGACAAAAAATGTTTATTTGGCCAAAAAAAAGACTACATACTTTATTGTTATAGATAATATTACAATCAAATGCAATTGAACAGTTTGTAGTTGGAAACTTGTACGAGGATGCATCAACCTTTAGATAGACTGAGGCTGGATCTCCTTCTGCTGGACAGTAGATCTCTGAGAGTGCACCACGGCTTCAGGCTATCATTAAAGTCAGCACAGTAAGATCAGCAGATTTCTGTCCATTAGGACCAGCTTGTGGTTTACACGCGTTTAATTTTTAATCACACTTTTAGAAACATCTCAGAAAACTGTTCATGTATTGAAGGCAGAAAATACTAAGACTATTATTTGTTCACTATTAGTACTTATATATTTCCTGTTCCCTAATGGGTTTAATTATTGACTGATATTGATTGCAGTGTCCTGTTGGGCAGCGATTGAATAGAGAGTATTGATCAGCGTTTGGTTTCCTTCTCAGAGGTTTTGTTTTCCTGTCTTTGTTTCGTCAGAACCACCAAGATACCTCGTCTCTCATGTTTCTCAGTTTTTCATGAAGCATCTGGCGTCTGTCCTCGGAGGGCTACTGGGCTATTATTGCTTCCATATGCCCCTGTCACCGCTGCCATCTCTGGTGCTCCTGCTGAGTAGCTGAAATAAACCACAAAGGATCAGGACGTGCATGAGCTATTGTAGTGATTTATTTACTCACCAGTTAAAAGAAACGTCAGAATTGTTGCAGGTGGCTCAGCTTTTGGATTATCAGAGTGTCCCTGTTGCATTTAGCTTTGACTGCATTGAACTCTGAAGGGTCTGTACCTCATATAGCATCACTGAATATCCAACATGGTTTAAAGATAAGATAAACCTTTATTAGTCCCACAAATGGGAAATTTACATTGTTACGGCAGAAAGTGGACAGTACAAAGGTAAGAGCAGCAAAACATTAGATTCAAAGCTATAGAACACAACAAGATAAAATTAAGAGTACACTTTACAGCTAATACAAAAATTAAATATAGAAAGTTATATGTGTCTGCAATTATATGTGTATATATAACCTGTATATGTAGTATGTGTATATATGTATGTATATAAATGCAGACTTATTCACACTGGCTAGAAATTAATACACAAAAATGAGACTGCATGATACACAGACAGTCTGGAGACTGAATTATGTCAATAACTATTATCAGCGTTAATCAGTGAGTTCCACTGCAACTCAACTCAACAGATTCTTGAATTATTTTAGATGCA
This sequence comes from Bryconaethiops microstoma, assembly GCA_037577275.1. Lineage (NCBI taxonomy): Eukaryota > Metazoa > Chordata > Actinopteri > Characiformes > Alestidae > Bryconaethiops > Bryconaethiops microstoma. Next base: position 15,064 of record JBBJLS010003403.1, read on the forward strand.
TTCTAACATGGATTAAATCAGTTTTAGAAATCATTAGACTCTTGTTTATTATTTGTTTAAAACAGATTTTAAAAGCTTTTAAAAAATCATGTTATGTTTAATTTAGGCTGATTCTACAGTTTGTTTTTAATCGTTGTATATGTTTTGCTCAGGGTTATCAATAGATAAACAGACAGATAGATTTTACTTTTCTGGTCCCATAGAAGGGCAACTATGAGAGATATGCAGGAGCCACGCTTCATTTCACACACAGGGTCACACTCAGGTCATTGTAAACTAGCCAGGAGTGTCTTCAGTTATGAGAGTGTGTGGGGGGTGAGGAATGGGGTGAAGCTGACAGGAAATGCTTCCCATTCTGAAACATACAAGAGTAATGGTCTCCCGCAGACTTACTTACATGAAATTTAAAAGGTTCATTTCTTGCTTTAGTTTGATTCATGATTCTTGCACAGTATGGACATTTCTGGATGTTGATCTAGGAAGTAGTGCATCTGTATTAACCTGGAAATAAAAGTCAATCCAGTGATCATGTTTAGTAGTTGAAATCATTCCCTCATTGCTTGATTGAGACATCTAGTATTGATTCCCAAAGGTGGAGAGGTTGAAAAGCATCTAAAATCAGTTGGAGTGATTTCCATATAATTTTCAGTCAAGCAACAATTCGACCCAGACTGAAATGTTCTTAAAGAGAAGAGAATAAATAAACATATAATTTAGTCATCGCTGTAAATTTGATTCCTCATCTGGAAATCACTGATTGCCTTCTTTAGGAACTGGCAGCTTACATGGTTATGATGATGATACATGTTTTAGATTCTTCTTCTGGTCTGTCTCATATAACAAACTTATGTGCACTGAGTTGCCACATCATGTCGTAAATGTTAGAGCTGTCACTTGATTAAAATAGGTTACTTGATTTAAAAAAATCAATAATATATTGACTTTTGATAAACAGAGTCTCTACAGGTCAGTCATAATAATAACGGTCAGTATGTTTATTATTTTTAAAAATAATTTGAGTTTTCTCAAAGAGGGAATCTTTTTAAAGGATATGTGCATTGTTTGCTATTGTCAGTTAATTGCATTTTTGTCATTTGGCCCTTTTTAAATTAAATATTTATCCAAATAATCACTAGAATGCTTGATTCCTAATACAATCAGTTGTGAGAGTCATTCACAAATGCAGTTCACACTTGTTCTGTTCGTGCAGGTATGACTTTGTGGAGGTGTATGATGGAGACAGTGAGAAGGCGTCCATGGTGGGGAAATATTGTGGTAAAATCGCTCCGTCACCCATCATTTCTACTGGAAACTCGCTGCTGATCAAATTCACCTCTGACTACGAGACCAAAGGGGCTGGCTTCAGCATCCGCTACGAGATGCACCAGAAAGGTCAGAAACACACACACACACACACACACACACACACAC
>JBBJLS010003447.1:0-16488 GCA_037577275.1 Bryconaethiops microstoma
TCTTACAGTCATTAGTTACAGAGACAGTCTCACAGTCATTAGTTACAGAGACAGTCTCACAGTCATTAGTTACAGAGTCAGTCTTACAGTCATTAGTTACAGGGTCCCCTGTAGACCCTGAGGGTTAGGTGTCTTGCTGAAGGACACAATGGTAGAATGTGGGGGGATTTGAACCTGCAACTCTGTGGTCATGGTTTTATCCACTAGGCCACTACCACCCCTGGAGATCAGAATCAGAAAACTTTATTGATCCTGGAGGAAATTTGTTTTGTTACCACTGTACAGAGACGAGAACAATATAAACTGTAACAAAGCCAAAATGATACACAGAAAGTACTCTGTACTTAATACACTACACTATATACACAAAATACTGTGAGGTGGCTATAGATACTTTAGATAAATAAATTAATGCTAAATAACTAATGATCCAAGATCAGTTTCTGACCTCACTAATGCTCCTGTGGCTCAAATCCTAACGGCATTTGAGCCACAGGAGCATTTACACCTAGTGCAAATTGTCTCTGGAAAACTAAGGAGATTTCAATAAAAGGATGGAATGCAAAGCGTTCTTTAAACATCCGAGGCTGTAGCTGCCTCTGAGGCACCACATTTATAGAAAATATCTCAAAAGATCACAGATTACCGGCTGTACACACGCAGGACGGCGGATAAAGCGGTCTGGTCGAAAATCAGCACGTCGAAGGGAAACGCAGCTCCAACCTACATCACAGTATACCCAGATCAATCCCTTTACTAGGAACATTACTAACATCTTCAATCAATAATTTATTCCAAATAACTGTGCGTCATACAAAACCAAATATAAATAAAAAGTTTTTGAATTGGCAGAATGACCCGTAAGAAAGCCCCACCTCTCCATACAGGTCTCGGACTCCAGAGATGATCAGCTGCTTGAACTCTTCTGCACTCAGGCGCCTGCTTTCATTTTCAAGAACTCTGTGAAAAATATGAAGAATACCACAGGAAAATCAAATTAGACTCAGGTTTTTATTTTACTATCTAATTCATTTGGTTTTGAATTCAAATCAAAGTAATAAATGCAGTGAGGGATTCGTTTCTTTACATTTAGTATCATGCAATGGCGCCCCCTTATGGAGAATTACATCCATTTTTCACACAAGTTTTAGTACAATCGATTACATTCTAAAACGTAAAGTCAGGTGAATTTCGGGTGAAATGCTCCATTTTAGAGGAAATGTGAGTTCAATGGAACCAGACACCTGCCTCTAAAATCTCCTTTCTGGTTGCGCCGCCTGACACCTGAGACGTTGTTCTACCAGAGTTTTGAGAGGATTTTGGTAATAAAACTAAACCCATTCATGGTGGAGGGATACATGCAGGACGTCGTGAGGCAAAACAGTCCCCAAAGAAAAGTGACTTAGTTCAGATTCACTATTTTACATCACCAACATCCATATAAACACTTATTGTGCAACTTCCTCTTCAATGATTTCACACCAAACCCCCTCTTTGCTATTAAATTATGCGATGACTGAGACATAGTTGGAATTCCTGTTTAAAGAGAATTATATGCTAGAGGAGTATTTACAGTCCAATTGCAATTAAAAAAAAGCATACCATTATTAAATGAGCAAGTAGATCGTTCACCACACCACAACATTAACGAGGGTCATATGTGTGAGTAGTTATTTTAAACAGTATTCATTAAGTTTGTTTTGAATTCAATGTGAGGAACCAAAGTACAAAAAGTGGTTACTTACAGGTAAATCTTCATATAGTGGAACTCTGCTGCGTTTTTGTACACAACACGTTCATAAGATGCAACTTTCTCCGCCATATTATCTGAACCCTGTTAGAAGAGAAACAGAAATTAGACTTATTCTCTCTGTTTTGTCCTGTCTGCACTGGTAGCCTTCCACGAAAAGTGGAAGCTGTTAAAGCTGCAAAGGGTGGACTGACTCCACATTAAAATCTATGGATCTGAAAGCAAGATTATTAAAGTCTCTGTTGGTGGAGTGGTCGGGCGTCCCAATACTTTTGTCCATATTGTGTGTGTGTGAGAGGTGTATAAACTATGAAATGATCAGAAATGTCTTTTATCTGTCTTTTATGACAGATTCATTCAAAGTAGTACAGTAGCTCTTTTTTGCACTAAATGTTCTTGTTGCCCTTCTGTTTTCGTCCTGTCTGCTCTGGTGGGTTTTTGATGTTCTGTTCCTCCAGCACGGTCCTGGAGGAACGTGGTTTTGTTGTGTGTATTTATGGTTGAAATGACAATAAACCGACATGATTTATGTGTTAGATCAAAACAACTGGAGCAAAACAGGCCACGTGACGCTGCATATTTAACCTCTTGTGCATTATCAGCAAACAGCTACAACCTTCCTTTCATAAACAATATACTGCTAGAACCTCAAACCACACATCAGTTACACGGAGAACCGACCCTGCTCCGAGGAATAAAGTGTTCCAACACTGAGACCCTCTTGGACCCCCAGACTGCAGCTCAGACACTCAAACTAGGGCAGATTTAGACGGGATAATACTGCAAAAACATATAGATTAATTCACTTACTGGACAAAAGTATTGGGACACACCTCTTAATCACTGAATACGGGTTGGCCCTTACTTCCAGCGATAGAGAGGTGTAGAAACGACACAACTATCAGAAATGTCTGAAAGTTACCTTCACTGTGTCCTCTCCATGTGGCTGCTTCCAACACAGAGCTGGGTAGCTGTGAGCGTCACAAATGAGACCTATTAACGCAGGCGATGCCCTGTCTGAGACGGGTTAATATAACCAGACACTCTGCGCAGAAGGGCTCGGAACATCGGCGCCTCGAACGCACCAAAATAAAACTAAAAATAAGTTTAAAAAAAAAGACTATTAAACTGCACGATGTAAAAAAAAAAAATACCTACAAATAATCCTTATAGACAAATGTGTTTCTTGAAATCACTAATGACATTTTCAAATTCATGGACTGAGAATCAGATGTTTGGAACAGTTTAGTTTTTTGGCGCAGCTCACCTTTAATGTTTATAAAAATCCTCTTCGGTTATTTAAGTTCTACTTAATAACAAAAATAGATGTCAAAAAAGGACAAAATGCATGTGAGGTACATGATCAGGGTCAAGAAGTTGAACAGAAAGGAATACTTTATTGCTTTATGGTACAAATAAAACACATAATACAAACGCACGCACACACACACATTTATATATGTACGCGCGCGCGTGTGTGTGTGTGTGTGTGTTTAACAATCCGACACTGCAGGATGAGTCTGAGCCCTGCGGACTTTTATTTTGACAGGTAGTTGCTGAGAGAAACCGATTCCTGTGATTTGATTGGTTCCTCAGAGTTGGTACGTTCTAAACTTCTTTCCTTGACTGTGGCGAGGTGATGACTCTTAGTGAACTGTTCATTAGGGACATCTCACATTCTCCAAGTTATCTTTTTTGTCTCACGCAACAGTTATTGACACAGTCCCATATCTAGGTGTGTGTTTGTGTGTGTGTATACACCCCCCCACACACACACACACACATACATACATATAATGTTATACATATGTAACCCTGCCTATGATAACCCAGCTAAAGTCTTTTTTTTGGCAACTCTCTGTTTTATACATTAAATAATTCTACACAATTTAAAGAACATTTTCTGAAAATTTCACCTTGATATCTTTAATACTGACAGAGAAAATCCATGTCAAAGATTTGGCAAATTACAGGCTCAGAAAAACAGGTTTTTGAGAAATTTCAATGTAAAAAGAAATATTTTCAACACTGATGCATCTTTGAACCATAAATGTCCTGACTGTGTGTCATATACCAAATTAAAGCTTACATTCTCCCATTTCAAGTGATATATGACACATTTATGGAAAAATTCTGATACTTTTGAAAAATGGGTCTATTTATTATGATATGCATGGCAAAAAAACTACACTGAAATGAATGGGGAAGTGGCGCCGCAAACTTGATAATCGAAACAATTCTCAAACATAAATCGTGTCACTTTCTGTAATTTTATTAGTTAAATCAGTAGATAGGCTACATTAGAAGTAAATGTGGTGTTGTTGCGGTCTTGTAGGTGTTCCCACTTCAGATTAACCAAACTAGCAATTTGGGGCTCAATCACCAAAACTGGAGTGTCCACATCACCGTTCATCTCAGCGTCTGAAAAAGCAGAAATAGATTTTTAATTCTAAACAATAGAGCAATTAATCTTATCTTTTTTATTTGAAAACAGCTATATTATCAGATAATGCTGGTCAGACTGGATCTACATTATTTGGCTTGAGGCATGCAGATTGATTGAAGCTAGGAACATCGGAGACTACATGCAGAGAGCAGCTCTGTCAGTAAGAACAGAGGCAAACAAACAGGATGTGACCCACTTTGCCCCCAGGACAGGGGCCGTCAGGGAAGAAGAGTAACTAAGAGTTTTATCATAGATTTAATATGCATTATGGCAGGAAAAAATAATCACCAAATCTGTTCACAAATCTGTAAATAAAATCCGCCTATTTTCATCTGAATCACTATGCAATACATTGGTACACTGACATAGACAGTCATGGTAAGCTATCTGATAGTTACATTTAGCGTAGTTCATGACAAAACTTACCTTCTTCATCGGATTCATCCAAGTTATGTTCATCATCATATTCATCTTTTACGAAGTAATCCATTATAAAAGCTCGGCTACTTTCTGTTCCTTGCTTATTGCGCATTGATCTTAACATCTGAATGCACTTTATAATGATAGAAAAGTAGTTCCTAAACCGAATAACACCCAAATCACCAGTTGTTTTTGCACATCATATAATCCCAAAGACGTTAGAAAAGTAATGTTTACAAAGCCAACCTCCGGTATTTTCCAGTGGAAAATGAAAACGTAAGGTGAATAAAATCACGAATTTCTCTATTTATCCTGTTAGAAATTACATTTCAAACATTACATCCTAAAATCTCAGTACATAATCTATCATTTACTGCAATAAACTCCTATGGCATATTGTTGACATTTTTCTGGCTATGACTACTTTGCCGCTCTTTATTTCATAATTAGATTTGCCGATTTTAGCCAGGTTTTCACAGGCGGGGTCACATATGTTTATTATAATTACAGAACCCCGAAATTGTGAAAAAACGCGAATTTGTGATGTGGTAAAAAAATCCTAAAAATGCCAACGAATAGGCTCCCCAAACACTTTTTCATTTTAAACTCAGTTTAATACATTACCCTTAAGAAGTTGTAAAGGTAAACCCATATCCGTACTGTACAGTGTACACTGAACTGTTGTCTCCCGCAGTGCTAGAATGTAAATACTGATATTACCCCACTATAGACTGTACTGTAATTCAGGCAAGCTTGTTTACTGGCGTTTTCTTTGGTATAAGCAGGGTAAATACAGTAATAATTTAATTTAAATTAATAAAAATACAGGGCTTTAGGAAGAATAAAACGAAAAAAAAAACAAGAACACTCACGAGAACTCTGAACAGCGACTTTGCGGGGGAACACACTGTATTCTTAATTATTCTTAATAAGGATTCTTAATAATAATAATAAAAATAATAATAATAATAATAATAATAATAAACACGCGCCCTGCTGTGGGTTGGTGCCCCGCCACACTCCCTTAGACCCTAGGATAGGCTTCGTGTATCCGCGACCCTAGTGAGGATTAAGCGGTTACAGAAAATGAAAGAATAAACACTTTCATAGAATCATATTTGGTCCTCCAGAACATCAACCGAACGCCACGTAAACGCAACAGCAGCGTTTTCTTTGCATTCGCCGGGATCTCGGCAGAAATTGACGCCAAGAAGACGTTGCATGCAACGTTTTTTTTACATTACCCTTACGCGCAGACAGCCGAACGTAGGTGCTGAACGCCCATGTGAACGCTTTAATTTGCTCCAACGAGCAGAAAAACCATCGGCATTCAGTCCACACCCACCTGACACCACTAATGCCAGATTCAGATGTCTGTGTGGACGAGACCTTATTGGTGTAGTGTGGTGAACTGCCCAAGTTAGGAATTGAACCCCAGTCTTTGGCTTGGAAAGCAGCAATGTAATCCACTACACTAACCAACCAACAACAGGGGTATAATCATCCAAAACATGGCTCAATTCACCATGACTAATTTAAGAAACGCAATTTAAACTTTGGAAAGCTGTATAAATTACTCCTATGTTAAGTGTTTTGTTTCTCCTTATATGTTATGCTGTATTTAAACAGCTCTTCAAAAGCACTACCTAATATTTTACACCAGCACTAACATGAGTATATGAGTGACATTCAAAACGTTTCTGCACTTTTTCTTAACTGTACATATTAAGAAATTCAAAAACACCTTATACTTACACATAGTCAGTCAAATTACACCAAGCCAGACAGAACTAGTGACATAACACTCTCAAATACACCCAAAACTACTCTTCCAGCCTTTTCAATGAAAACATAACGAAAATATAAAAGTGTAGAAACGTTTTGAACGGCCCATGTACTTTAATGAAGAATCATAGTCAACTTTGTTTTTTGTCATTGCCATGACAATAAGTCACAGATATCAAAGAACATGATTTAGCAAAGAAATACAAAAATGTGTTTGACTGGATTTCCCTTACATTTAGTAACTAAAACCTGTACTGATGTCCACACAGGCAGACACCACTGTAATTAAAACACCACATGGCTATTGTATCTCTCATTTGATCAGTTCAATAGATCAGAGGCTGGAGGCACACTTCTGTTTACGGAGAGGTTTAGATGTCATTGCTCAAGAGCTTTGTTTGAGCAGTGAACAATCCAAATCCAATCCAAAACAGTACTCAAATCTGTAGGAAAAATACATGGTAGATATAAACTACATATCACTGGGATACATGTGGATAAGCAACAAGTTCGTCTAGATATCCAAACCTGCTGACTGGCACAAAAAAAAAAAAAAAAAAAAGTTATTCACATTAGCGTAACAGTCATGACGGATGTGTACAAGTTAGGCCAAAACCCGTCAGCTGAAAGGCACATCCTCAAACACGGAACAACCAAGTTCAGGGGATTTCTCTGAGGCCTCAGTTCAAGCAGGCTCTTTGTTTCCATCTGCAGACCATTAATCAGAAAACTCATAACTATCTTCACAAGCCTAAACAAGGTGCCACATGCATGCACATGAAATGATCACTAGTAAAAATCACTGTTCCACATATGGGAAGGAATTATGAAGTCTGGCCACAGTTTACATGGTCATTCTCACTCCAAATGTCACTTTACTAATTTTTAATACAAAAAAAACAGAGATGGGGGTATGACCAAAAACTTATCACGGTATTTTCCAAAATTATACCGGTTTCATGGTATAGGACAGTATTCATAAATGGTCGCCGCATAGCAAAACAACTCCTTTCCGCCGTTTTTTGTAAATAGCAAGACTTGCCTGGAGCTCCTGTGTCCCGCCGAAGTTATATACATTCAAAAAAACATGTAAAAATCTTTACGTTTTTTCCATTTATATAAAAAACGCCAAGTTTTCTGTTATTTTAGGTGATATAAAGAAAATAAAATTAATGTGAAGCTAGGGGGACTTTTAATTCCTGTGCAGAAGGAGGGTATGTGATGCGGAGAAGCAGGAGTCTCAGAGCCCACAGGAGCGGGGCAGCGCACACGAGCGGGTTTAGCAGTTTTTACTCCTAAAATCAAATAGAACTCAACGAAAATGAGTCAAACCCAGAATGTGTGTCTGTCAGGTGCTTGAGCTCTTTTTCCCCACTGGAAGATGAAAATACCGGGGGAGGAGGAGGGGCAGGAGTTGAACCAGGGAGTGTGTTAGAATGTTTACACTCCGTTTTTTATTTTCTTTGTATGGTTTGCTGTGTTCTTTATTGAAATGAGTCCATGTGAAGTACTCCGAGCTGCAATCTGATCCATGGTATCTGCTGTATAAATAAAGTTATTACTTGTCTAAAATATATTTTGCTAATGTATCCACTCTGTCGGTATAAATGCTAAAGCTAACCGCTAAAGGCTAAACACATGCATGTTTCTTCGTAATGCGGAGATCAAAACGTACTTTTGGGATTATTTGGCCCTTAGTTTGGATTATGTTTGTCCTCTTTGATCCCGTTGGTGTACAGAATCATACACATATCGCCAGAATCAGATGACCTCGAACTAAACGGCAGGTATATTAATATTACTGTGTATGGAAGTATTTGAGAAATTACATGCACAAAAAGCACTCCCTAAAAGTAATATTTTACACTCTATAACAAAAAAAATGATATGATAACAATAAAAAACGGCTTTCGGTATGAACAGGTATACCGCCCAGTACTACAAAAAAAATCCTCTTTATTTTAAAAGGATGATTATGATTTCTCGTTTGGCCTTAGAAAAAAACACTCCATCTTTCCTTTCAGGTACATTGCTTAAGGGATACATTATCAGGTGATCTGAATCATTGTAACACCAAAAATGCAATGCATCTCTCATACTGAGCATCATTTAGGGTGCTTTCACATATAGTCCTATATAGGTGAAAACAGTCGAAGCGAACCCGGAGCGCTTCATGTTCATAACACGTGAGTTAACGGAACTGAGACGTGTTCGCATATACGCTGAATAAATTGATCTGAGTTCACTTTAAGGGCTTAAATGATCAATGACACACAAATAATCACTCTGGATCTAGGCCATTTTTCTTGATGGGATAAAAATGAATAGCATTTTCAACCAATGTGGTCATTAAGTAGTAAAAATGTTATTGCTCCACATATGCAGTTCGCAAACTAACATCCCAGTGTATTTTATTGCTCCATATCCTAAACCATTTTAGACCCCCATAGCCAAAACACTTTACACCCAGGGTTCATTTAGATCTTAATAGTAAGATCAAAAAAATGGCTACATAATTGTTTTTCTTAAATATATACATACACAATATGTACAAAAGTTAACTGGAACAGAGATTGCGAGCCAGGCCTTCAGCCCAACATCAGTGTTCACAAATGCTCTACAGAATGAAGGTGCACAAATTCCCACAGAAACATGTAGGCTGTAATTCCTATTTCACCTAACACTGATCAAAAACATACTGAGACTGACAGGGTAGGCTCATTCCTTTTATGCAATGTGAACATTCTTTTTCTTATTAACCCTTATAAACATACCACAGCACAGTGTGAACAATGTGAAATTCTTCCTCTGCATTTAACCCATTCACCAAGTGAAGCAGGTGGCTGCCGGCAATGAGGGGCACACCCAGGGAGCAGTGTGTTGGGGACGGTACCTTGCTCAAGGGTACCTCAATGGTGACACTAGCAGCTGGGATTCGAACCCCCAACCTGTGGTGACACTAGCAGCTGGGATTCGAACCCCATTCTAATTGCAGGACCAACGCCCTAACCACTAGGCCATCCAGCTTCATACACCCTCCAATGGCTACTCACATCTCTCCCCATTATCCCTATGATCTAATTCACTCTCTCTCTGACACACACATACAGTGGCATGCAGGGCTCGCCTGTAGCTAAAAACAACCAGGCTCAGAGGAGGTGATGAATTCAAGAAGCGAGATCTGACACCAGAGAGCAGACAGCTCCCACACGATGACAGAAACTGAGCCAGGGCACTGACATCATCAGTGTCACTGTTAAAGAAACAGGGTTTTCCTTAAGAGACGCCTTGCAGTGATCTGCCAAACAGCAGCAAAGGCCGGCCCTGGCTCTGTTGTGCTTCCTTGAATTGACAGGCTCGCAAGTGCCATCCGCCTAATTGTTGAACAGCTGGTGTCCTGGTGGTTAGGGAGTTGCCCCTGCAATCAGAAAGTTATGGATTTGAATCCCAGGACTACCAGTGGCACCACTAAGATGGAAAGTGGCTCTGGATGTGAACATCACAGAAACAGCTGGTTAACTGACTCTTTGAATCCATTAATTGACCATCTGGTGTTGGCAGAGTTGCTGTGTTAAAGTAAAAACAGCAACCCGGGACGTAAGGTACCGTCCACACACACCGCTTCCTGGGTGCTGCATCGCTGGCTGTACACTGCTTCACTTGATGAATGGGTTAATTGCAGAGGAAGAATTTCACATTGTTCACATGGTGTTCAGTGCCGTGGTGTGTTTACGCATGACTATAAGGGAAACTTTACTGTAAAAACAGCAACACTGTTAATCGACCATCTGCTGTTAAAGAGAAAGTCAATTAATCAGCTATTTCTGTGGTGTTCACATCCAGTCGCACCCTGAGCCTCTTTTACAGATGAAAAACAGAAAAACAGTCATCTTTCACTGTAATAAACAAGGCTTCTAACCGAGACAGCAGACACCATTTGGCTGCCAATGCCGTTTTTCATTTAGAAGGGAAAGAGTGAATGAACGCCTCTGCTTTTTCTCGCTCTGCATCTGGGACCAGACACCACGTGGGAAGACTCAGACCACAGAAGTGCAAGTGCTTTGACCTTTGAGACAAACAAATTGCACCCTCAATCCTGCCAGCTTATCTTTGATTACTCAAAAACACCCACAGGTGGAAGCACCTGACTCATATTTAAATCGAGTGCTACTGTTTTCAGAGGACACCAGATTAAAGCAGCCTAAAGAACCCAGAGACCGTGACAATGCACAATGCAAAAGGTATACGACCTGCAAGGCAAATTAATTACATACGTCGTAATATGTATACACAGAGCTCATGGAATGAAAAGTGAAACCCTTCCCTTGGTCTATGTCTAACAAACAGGCTTATTCTCCAGCTATGCAATGGCGAGTAAATTACATTAGAACAAATAAACTTCTTTCCTAAAGCTACAATCTGTTACAGTTTCTGAAAACTTATCAAGCAGGGTGCTGGTGATCCTTGGTCAAATCTATACAATTTTTAAAACAATCAGAAGCAAATTGGGGTCTTTCACTTAAGGTAAAATATTCTGGTAAAATAAATATTGGCAAACAAGTGATTAATGAATTTTCACAACTGGAAATCCAATAGAGTTTGCCAGAGATGAGATAGCAAGGACCTTGCTGAGACCTTCCCCTGTTACCAAACTAATATTTTAAAAAAATAAAAAATTTAAGAACATATTAAATTAAAAAAAAAAAAAAACAAACCTACACGTCTACTTGTAAGACAGCAAGGTACGTCACATATTACCAAAAGAAACGTGAAAAAGAAAATTATACAAATTGGTCCTTTTGAACTGTTTAGAAAATGGATTCAGCTAATGGTCAAGTTTTAACTATGTCTCAATTTAATTTTTTTTGTACAACATGTATTAGGTGCATGTATTAATTACGTCTCGGTATAACATTTATTACCTCTGTAATCACATGGCAACCCTAAAGCACATTTGTACTCTGATAAAATTACAAATAAAGTAGCACTGCACTGAAGACCCACACATCTGCTTGTCGGAACTACTCAACATGCCTATTTCATATAAATGCATTAAGTTTAGCAGCGTTCAAGAGTTTGTTAATCTCACCTTCAGGGCGTATTTGGCGAGGTTCTTCTTGTGGACCACCTCCAAAACCTTCCCGTTGATGCCCAAGCCGAGGACCTGGCTGGTGACCTTGTAGTCGTCAGTGATGGCATTTTTCTTGATCTGCATGGGCTTGGGGTGGAACTGGAGAAACTGTGCAGGGGTCTGCTGCTGCTGCTGTTGGTTAGGAAAGGGCGGCTGGTTCTGAGGGTTCGACATCTTGGCTGGAGAGAGAGGAGCCGGAACCGACTCCTTCCCCTCTTCTCTTCCAGGGGGTCTGAGAAGCTAACAGGCTAACACGGCTTTTTTAAGTTTAACTCTCCCAAAACAGCCAAAATACACCCGAACAAACTCAAAAAGGACTAAATACCGATTGTTTTCCCACACACGAGCTATAAAGCTGCTCCTCCGACCAGTTTGGCCAGCTTGTTTCTTGTTGGACGTCCTGTTAGTTAGTTAGTTAGCCGGTTAGCTAAAATCCATTTCGAAACTCATCGCGCCAATTCCCACCAGAAGAATAAACAAGCAAAAATGGTAGAAGTTTGTTTTTTCACAGGTCAGTTCCTTTCAACTCCCGTTGCCTATACATAACACGAACAAAACGACTGTAAAACGCAGAGACATATAGTTAAAAAAGACAACAATGGCGATGATTTGCAATCTCTCTCTGTCTCTCACACTCTCTGTGTGACGTCACAGGTCCGGCCGGACAGCTCCGCGTTTAAAAGGAGAGGAACAACTCAAAACTAAAAAAATCAAATAAGAGAAAGGTGAGGAAATTCGTATGATAATACTCGAGTGTGTTAGTGACACTATTATTTGTTATTATTATTATTATTATTATTATTATTATTATTATTAAGTTTCCTTCACATTAAGTTCCCATTTTATTTCTTGCCTTACTTTTATTGTGTCTACTGAGCGAATGCATTCTGCTTGCTTTTACCCATTCCTCTCATTTTTGCAAATTATTATTTTTTTATTCTTAAACAGGTTAAAAAGTAAAATAAGAAAAGGAAATTTGAATACTTGCTCACTAATTATGTCTACAGAGAACTCAGAAATCAGTTATTTTGGGTGGGTGCAGCTGAATGTCCGTGTCAGCAGTGACAGCACCTTTTTAGAGGATCTGTCCGGATACTTCTGGCCACTGTCTGAACAGCTGGGAGACTCCGTGACCTCGCGAGTAGTGACGTATGTTACCAGCAGGGGGCGCTGTGAGCAAGCGGACATCTCATTTTATTAGTGCACGGATTCTCAAAGCGTGGGGACAGAGTCATGTCAGATGGGCCGCAAGAGACCTGGGGGTAAGTCATGCGGAACTAATCTTTAACATTAGGTGGTGCTTCTGAGTGAAACGAGGCAAGTGTCGATAACCGTCAGGAAACAAGACAAAAAGGAAATATGATAAAGCATATTTTACTCTGGCAGCAGACAGTATGAAACCCAACAAATTAAGAAGGCACTTAGAGACATTACACCCCAGTCACGTCAATAAGCCAGAGAAAACTTGGGAAAGTACCACCAGCAGGAAAAACGGTTTGTAGAATCTGCATCAGTCAACAGCAAAGCACTAATGGCATCATACAAAGACGCTTACAGAACTGACCAGTGCAAGAAACCACACACGATTACAGAGGAGCTCATATTCCCAGCAGCTTTAGATATGGTGTCAACTATGCTCGATGAGACGAGCCCTGCAAAATTAAAGGCTGTTTCTCTGTCCAATGACACAGTAGCAAGGCGAAAATGTGATATTTTAAGTGACATTGAAGAACAACTCATTGATACACTGCAGGAAAAATGTTTCACCTTACAGATGGACGAAGCCACAGACAGCATTAAAGACTGTTTATTGCTTATGTCAACTTATGTCAGAGTCCTTGTGTGAGGATTTGCTGTTTTGCTAGTATGTCCCAAGTAGAGCGAAAGCTGATGAACTCTAAATTTTGTGACTGTTATCTCACAGAACATGGCCTAATATGGGAGAACGTGTGGGTGTTTGCATGGATGGTGCACAGACAATGGCAGGGAAAAAGAAAGGGTTGCAAGCACTTATCAAGTGCCAAATGCACAATGGACGCAGTGCCTCATACACAGAGAAGCAATAGCATTGAAACAAGCAGAGATAAACATCTTCCTCAACTGGCAGACAAAATTAGTTTATTTACTTGATAACTTGTGATATATAACAGGCGACTTGATGAAGGAAATGCTGATTGCTTTGAGAATCTTTGTGAATTTGCTAAACCCAGTCAGACAGGACCGAGCACAGTGATCCCATGTCTTAAAGAACACCTCTTTCCTGAGAGCGTTTTTTCAGAAGTACTTCCCAAACAACAGTGCTCAGTATGACTGGGTGAGAGATCCATTTAATGCCAATGCACCTGCTGATTTTACTTCTGCTGAGAAAGACCAGTTCATCGAGATGACATCAGATTCCATCCTTAGGCTGAGGTTTGCAGCACAGACAGTGAGTGAATTCTGACTTGGTGTGGAGAGGGAGCATCCACTCTTAGGACAGAGAGCCGTGGGCATGCCGCTTCCCTTTGCCAAATCCTATCTCTGTGAGATGGGTGTTTCTGCCGTTGTCCTACTGAAAACAAACTACAGATCTAGACTGAACATTGAACATGATTTGAGAGTGGCCCTATCAAGCCTGCAACCCTGTTTTGAAAAGCTGTGCAGTGAAAAACAGGCTCACTGCAGCCACTAAGAGTGACAAGTATTAAACTCTCACTAAATGCCCTTTTCATCTCTCTTCACAAGTTTCTGCATTTGTTCTTGTTTATACAGACTGAACTTTATTGCTGTATTTCTGCTTAATTTGCAGACTAAAGCAGCAATTTAGTGCTGCTTTAGTCTGCAAATGTCATAGAAAGTTGTTTGAAGTGAATGCACAACAAAAGTTACAGAAGAAATTAATGTTAATGAGTTTGATGTTATCTAAATAAAGTTACACCTAGGCTTTTCTGTTATTGTTTTGTTGAGGCGGGGCATAAAAATATTTCTTCCTGCCAAATGGGAATGATCAAAAAAGTTTGATAACCTGTATTAGTCCTACACAGTTTTTTCTATTTTGGCAGTTGAATCTATTCATTTAACCTCAGATTAGCTTTTTTATTCTTTACAGTACGACAATGTTATAACTAAGTAATACAATATTTTAGTAAACACCAGATTTTGAACATTGTGCTTTCTCGTTTCATTTAATCATTCATTAATTCAGTCTCAGTTGTATATGCTTGGGACTGTAGAACAATAATACATAAAAGTTTATTTTATTTTTTAACAACAGATTAAGACATAAATAAAAAGATAAAATACAATATGCAGATGCCAGGGTCCCAACTGTCACATCCGTGCCGCCTCCACCACGGGCCCAGTGAGAACCCTTGTCTGAGTATTGAGGAGTCCTCATCATGCCCCCGTCTCCACGCGCAGGTTTGTTTATGTTTGGTGCAGAGTCAGGTGCGTTGCCCTTGCCATGGCCCCCTGCTAAGAGTCACCTGTGTGTAATCTGGTCTTGAGTTAAGACTACTTTGGAGTTAAGTGTCTCTGTGTTGTGATTGGTGTTCATGTCCTCCCCCTCGTGTCTCACTACTTTAAGAGCCAGCTGAGCCAGAGTCCCAGCATGTGGTCATCATTATCTTCCCGTGTCTGGACTGCTCTTCCTCCCACTCGTCTAAAGAAGGAGACGCCGTCTACCCTTTAAATCATGTCAGTAAGCTCTAAACGTGCTCACCGTTTCTCTCTCCTTACCTCACAGAAGTAACCAGCTGAGCTGTCCCATCAGACAGCTGGGGAACCTGTGGGCGGCCTCGAGTAGTGGAGCGGCCTCGAGTAAAGATTCTGTTGATTGCTCCTACGAAGGTCTGTATTGAGTTACTCATTATAACCTCAGTTCTAATGGTCATTCCTGGATCTGCATGCTCCTTCCAGACATGACAGCACCACATACATGGACGCAGCAGGAATCCCGCTGCCTGGCAACAACAGCCCGCTCCTACGCCAGCAGCTTGCCGACCATCAGGGCAGGCTGGATCAGCTAACATTGGTTGTCACCGAGCTGGTGCACACCCACCACAATGCACCACCTCCGCAGCCGGGTCCAGAAGCCACAGCTCAAGTTCAGCTCCCCAACGCATGTTACAGGGCTCCTCGTCATGCTTCATGGCCAGAGAGGTATGAAGGGGACTGTTCTGGCTGTCAGAAATTCCTAATGGCACGTGATCTATATGTTGCAAAATTCCTGCAGATGACTTCAGCACCAAAGACATCGATGGCGATCCAGCGGCTCATGGGACGAGCTCAAGACTAGGCCACTGCCCTCTGGAGGAATGGGATCTGGCTCTGGAGGATTACAACAAGTTTAAGCACCTCCTGTGCACAGTGTTTGATCACCCGGATCAGGGCAGGTCTGGCAGTACATGCCGGCTACAATTAAGACAAGGGAACAGTACAGCTGCTAATTTCTCCATCAAGTTCTGTATTCGGGCAGGAGAAAGTCGATCGAATGAGCCCGTACTGATTGCAGCATACAGACAGGGGCTTAACCCGGCGCTTCAAATCGAGCTGGCCTGCTGAGACGCCGGATTCACCAGGGACCAATGATCAACACCTCCGGGGGAAGCCAAAGGGGCAGAAAGCACCACCCCTCAAAAGCCCACGGTCAAACTCTAAGCCCCAGGCTACCTCAGGCCAGGCAGCCAGTAGCACGAGCATGGAGGAGGCTCAGGAGCCCATGCAGCTGGGCACCTCACGTCTCTTGCCCAAGGAGAGGGAGAGGAGACAGCGGAAAGGGCTCAGCCTCTACTGTAGGGGCAGTGGACATTTCATGACGACGTGTCCGGTCCGTACACCCATGGTGGAGCAGTCAGCCCCTTATACAAGATCCCTTCAAGACTTCAAGACTTTTGTTGTCATTATACAGTTGCCTGGACAACAAAATTATCTGGCAAGGCCACAAAGGTGCAAGAAAAGTGACAAGTGTCAGTACAA
>JBBJLS010003458.1:0-16486 GCA_037577275.1 Bryconaethiops microstoma
CTCCCTTAATAATAAAATCCTTCACTTAAAAAATGCATTTTGTGTTTACTTGTGTTGTCTTTGACTAGTATTTAAATCTGTTTGATGATCACACATTTAAGTGTGACAAACATGGAAAAAAATGAGAAAACAGGAAGGGAACAAACACTTTTTCACACCACTGTATGTCCTCACCTATCACACAGTGCTCCCTGGGAGGGTGAAGCATGTGCTCCCCACAAGACACACAAAGCACCACTGCATCAAACTGCATAGCATCATGTGGGGGAAAGAGGGAAGTTCACCCAATTCATGATGTCCTATAAAGGGCCAATGGTAAAATGAACTCACTTTAGTTATGCTATTCTGGAGCCCTGGCCACTATCATTTAAGCAATTGAAGAGCAAATTTCCAAAATTCACTCTGTACAAAAGTATTTTTTTTCAAAAAAATCACAGTTTACTTGTTTTACCTATTGGAAAGCAAATCTTATAGGAAATATTTTTTTTAATTTATATTTTCCAGTTGTGATTTTTCAATGCCTGTTTCTAAAGTGCAACTCCTGCACATTATAGTATGGGAAATTTGTGTAAAAAAATATAATAAAATTTTTTAAATAAATCGATATTTAAAGTCACAAAATTATGTACAAGTTTAATATTTATGTCCTACTACATGACACAGCATAGAGTCAATGACAGCTAACTGCACATAAATTGTAAACATACTTCTGTCTACCAGTAAGTAAGTACTACTCGCGACTGTGCAAGTGGACTGAGTGAGTTTTGGAAATTCACCTAATATTGTACCGTGTATTGAGTGAGTTTTGGTCAGTTATACTATTGCACATAAAAAGGTAATGTGAAAATATGCCACTAGTAGTGTTACCTAAAAAATCACAAAAAATTGACTGAGTGAGTTTTCAGTTGCCACTTATACCAGAGGGGGTCTGATGATACAGTACAGTCTGAATTTTCTGCAAAAAAATGTCCCAGAAAAGGTTTATCTAAAGTAATGCCATAGACTAACCATTGAAAATACCCTTTCAATGGATTCTTAAAATAACATTTTTGTAAATGAAATGTCTGAGTGTGAAAAGACTTCTTTATGATGAGAGACTTCTCTCTTCTTTATGGAGTAGTTCTTTAAATCAGAGGTCTTCAAACTAGTCTCCAGGGAGCTCCAGATGGTCCACATTTCTGCTGTGTTGTGTGCTGGGACAGTCCAGAAAACACAGATTTTATTGGGCTCCTTGCAAATAGACCTCATAGGTTCCACCAAGGACAGATAGATTTCCTAATGAAGTGTATAGTGGAAGCACTATAGCATTCCATTATCTGTAGGAGTGATATCCGGGCTCTTTTACCAATTGTTGTAGTTTACTAAGTAATGAACTTGGAAGAAATCTTCATTCCTTTCAGAGTGACATTTCTTCTGCATCCAGTCTTCATCGACACTGGATGTGCTATGCTCTCTTGAGTCAGCCAGTGTTCCTTCATTCTGTATCTGGAAGGAGTGTTCACATATATTCAAGTAGAGTTCACCAGAAATACACAGCGTCCCAGTCCCAAAGCTGGCAGAAGTGCAACTGAAAAAAATGTCAAGACATCAAAAGCCACACAAAAGTGTTGGGCACAGAAAATTGCAAGAGATTGGCAGTATTTTTGACAAGGTCATGGCAAGATCCTGTTGTGTTTATGGCCTACAACGAGGAACCCACTTTGCATAATTTGATAGCACAATGCGAAATCACGTTTGGCTGAGATGTGCTGTCAAATCTCTATCTTCATTTCCTCAGTCTGGAAGATGCAAATGGTTTTACAGTCAGGGAGTGTAACCAGTCTTTTCTTGACAGCAACGGACGGGGGACAGAATTTTAAATGTGGTGGATTTTGAAAGGTTGAAAGAGCTCTGAAAGTTAAAAGGTTTTTGACTCTGCAAAGTCCTAGAGCTTAATTCAGCACTAACAAAGACCCTAGAATAACTAATTTTCTTTCCAAATGCACTAGAACAGAGGTTGTTAACCAGCCGGCTATAGGCTAATACTGGGCTATGGCTTGTTAGATAACAGGATGCAACTAGACTTAAGAATGACTAATTCACTAGAACAGTAGTTTCCAAACACCAGTAATAAAAAGGTTCCATAAAACTCACATGAACCAGCAAGAAATGGCTAAATCAGTAGTATGCTGATAAGTGACCTTCAAGCCTGAGTCATTAAATCTGATCACTTTTCAAGTGCCCTCTGTGTCTGTGAATGTAAATGATGTTTTTTGGAGAATCCAAAAATGATTCCGACTCCTGGCCTTCATCAGTGAGTGGATAATTGCTGAATTAAGTGAATGGGGGCCAGTCCATGGAATTGGTCAGTAGTTGAGAAATGGTTATTACAGGCATAGGCCATAATGAGCTCAATGAAGTGAGATAAATGGCACCCATCAGGCTTCTCCTCAACTCCCTTTGCTGAATGGTATTAAAACTTCCAACCTTTGCTGTGGACAAGGAAGGAAAATATTGATGAAACTCTGTTCTACTACTAAGCAGTATTAAGTAATGAGTACTTCACAGTTTCACACCAATGAACAATCAATTAGCATTTAGAAGAACTACTGCAATGCTGCATCACTAAAGCCTTGAGCATTGTGAGGGACCCCTCTAATGAACAATGACATATGAAATTGCCCATGCAAATATTATGCCACGCACATGATGCGAGTGAGACAAAGACAAAAACAAAACTGTAATCAAACAAGCAGTCCACACCAGCCGTGGGTGGGATGTCCCATTGTGCTGAAGCTCCACATTAAATATTGCAGTGAAGTGAGACAGAATCATGCCTTCTGGAATGGGATGTCCACCAAACTTACATATAAAAGTAACAACATGTCCAACTTCTATAAGCATGTTTGTCTTGCTTATGACTTCTGTCATGACAAAAGGTTTTAATATATATACTAAGCATATATTTAATTATGTATAATTGTTGCTCCCCATTTTTTACAGTTGTAGATCATGCAGGAAAGGGCGACTGACAAAAGAAAGAGGAAATAAAAACTGAATTCCAAACTCAAACAAATTGCTTTAACCAAACATCCCAGCATTAATTTAATCTCCTCCATTTGCCTATTCAGAAAGACCTTCATGTCCAACCATCTCTATAAACAATGCTGGAAACATTATTTTTCTCTACACAGTCTCCTGGAAAACAAACAACTAAAGTACACAACATTAAAGTGAACCAAGTGAGTCAACAAAAACCCATTTCTCCAATCATAAAATGATCAAAACTACAGATGGGGGGTACAAGTGATGTATCCGAATGTTTCCCCTCTCATTATGTCCCACCTCTAAGTGGCATGACTGCAAACTTTTGCCTCTCCAGTTATGCTTTTGCAAGTGAAGTCAGCAGGGGAGAATAATTGCGCAGGGTGTTGCAACTCCCAGAGCTGGACTGTGAGCTTGCAGCAGAGCTGTCAGACACGGGCGGCCGGGGCAGAATGGGAGCTGAAGTGTATGTAAGAGCACGAATGAGTGTTTGACAGCTGTGTGTCGTGCCCATTAGTGTCTAATGCGGGACTGCCTGGGGACGATGTCAAGTCCTCTGCCGCATTTCCCTGACGCGACCTTGCACTGAAACGATGCCAGTTCTTCTGTATAGTGAGCAAGGTCATCTTCTTCAGATCCTTTCAGAAGCCTTTAGTTGGGTTTGGATAGCAGGACAGGACCGTCCGACAGCTTCCCCTGCGTTTAGTGAAAGCAAATTGGAAGAAGCTTCTTGCTCCCGGTCTTCTGTCATGGCACACCATGTGACCTTCAGGAGCTTTAGTGAACAGACCCATGTTGTGTCCACTAATGTCCAGCAAACATTAACACTGGTTGTCTCTGTCTGTCTCAGGGCAGCCTTTGAAATATTATTCTGGTTTGTGTCTTTAATAGTTACTTGACCCAAACCCAGTAGGTTCCAGGGAAGGTTTGATCTGGGTTCTATTTTTTTGTAAATAAAATTTTTTGTTACTGGCATTTTGTAGGTGAACTTTAATTATTTAGTCTTAACAAATGTGAGAACCTGGCAGACTCTGTGACGTGACCGTAACACCTCCAGGCATGTCAGTTGAGGTTCAAATGTGACGTGAAGAACCTTCACGCATTTCAGAACTGCTTTTGAAACAAGCATGATACAGGGTAGCCAGAACAGAGGTCGTTTACATATATCACTCTTTACAAATATCACCCAGTGCAATGGTCTCACCAAATTGGCAAACGGTTCAATTGTCCTATCAGGCATAGTTGCACAAAACCATATGTTTTTGGATGCAAACTCATATGTCCTTCAATGTTGTGGTACTGCAAAAGATGCTAAATTAATTTTGTGTGTCCAAAAGGGCAGCAGCATTGCAACTGTAAACAATAGCATTAGCTGTTAACAGTAGTGAAAAGAGACATTAGAAAGTTAATGAGCATGTTAAAATGCTGATTGCACATTGCATAATGGACCTGGGTAGTGTCGCTCATTACTCTGGTCATCTACTGGCTAATGCTAAAGCAATAAACAACACCCAAAAAAGGCCTATTTCAGAGTTCACAAGTATGGGAGTTGTAGTTTCTGACCAGCCAAGAACTATAGGGCAACATGTAATAAATAATACACAAGGTCTCTTAAGTTAACAGACAAACTATATGGGAATAAAGTCAACTTGGTCTATCATTAAGCCAGTATTTTCCAAATGTTGCTTAGGTAAAAGTTGGACAGAAGGTTTTTAATAAACAATGAATAAACAAAGATCTTTTGAAGTGTGGGCTGCACTCAGCCTATACAATAGCAGTGTAGGCCTCTGAATGTTACTGTCAAGCATACTAAATAGGGAGCACTCTGGGGCAGTAAGAAATTACACCTGGCAATGAGACCAAGATGGTCATCTTGGACTAGAACTGAAAAACATTTTTAACTTTTGTTAATTAATGGCTTCATAAATTAATGCAAACCATGCTGCAAACCAGCTGCAGACACATGGACAAGACCTCCAGCCCAAAAAAGTGGGAAAACACACCTCTACACTAACACAAATATCTGCTAGCAGTCCTTAGTGGCTTTAGCAGTATGTTAGCACCAGTGGATTATTGACATACATTTGAAGCTTGCAAAAGACATTTTTTTCATGTGAGCTTATATTGGATTTCTACAGTGACTCCTTCAGTCCTTAGAGGTGCTGCTGGTCACACCTTACACAAGCCCACTGATCATATTCACAGTCACAATGAGGTAACCTTCAGAAAGCCTATAGTGATGTTTTCCCTTACTGGTCCCGCCCACTGTAAATCAAAACACGACTGTTTGGAACTTGATGGAATATAAGTAGTACTGCAAAAAAGGAGCTACTGTAATAAACCAAAATATAAATTATTCTTCTGATATGTGAGGCCAGCACCAGTAGTACTTGAGATGCCAGGCAAGTCTCTGAAACTGCAGGAACTCATAAGCATTAGAATGAATAGGGAATGAAGGTGATGCCCATCATGAGATGTTCACTTGTCCCTGAGATATTTCAGCATCAATGAAGAGGACTCAGACTTATACACTGTTTACAGAGAGTGTCTGAGTCCACAGACAAAGAAAGGTGTCATTACAGCATATTTAACACTCTCTGTCTCATTTGTGTGTGTGCGTCTCTGTGTGTGTGTGTGTGTGTGTGTGTGTGTGTGTGTGTGTGTGTGTGTGTGTGTGTGTTTAAGAGCTGATACAGCCTGCAGCAGTGTTGATTAGTATGTGCTGAAGCCCCTGATGTGTCAGTCCTCTTGGACGTGTCAGTTCCAGCCATTAGGCGTGCGGAGAAGCCAATCGTTACACAACAAAATCTCATTTCCCCATAACAGACGCACATACAAATACACGCCAGCAAGTCATCCTGTTAAGATTTCATCAGCATACCAATTCACAGCTCTAGTGCTCCATTGATGTTTCAGAATGCTTTATGCAGCTTGACAGTCAGCAGTGTTCTCCATTTATATGAAGAGAAAGCACACAACACCATATTTCATTACACATCCACATTATTTGAAACACCCACCTTTTACTTCTATTCACCAACTATGCTGGGATATTAATCACTGGTGGATAGTCACTGGTGTTTGACCCTACAATCCTGCTGCTATAATGAATTACTTTGCATCACAGATAAGAGATGTATGAGGTTCCCCAAATGAAATAAGGAATTACATAAAAAGTGTTACAACTGTTAAAGAACTTGTTAAGTAACAAAGTACAAAAAGATACTGTTAAGAACAGGTGTCAAATAATATTTACTTCTAACAGCACTTGCTATCCTGATTCCATCCCTCTTTTTCCACCCCCCATTATTTCACCCCATCTTTGGTTTTTTTTTGTTGTTTTTTTTTCATGGGTCCAGAATCATTTATTATCATTTCCCACTGAACTAAAGGGGTTGAGGAGGATGGCTGTAGACCCAAGACAAATGTTGAGCTGCAGAAATGGGGTCTACATGAAGGGTCCTCTTTCGTTTACTGAGGCTACCATCTTGAACACAGAATGCTCATATTAAACAGAAACAGTGTGTGGATCTCCTAGAAGTATTTTAATAAAAATGATGCCAAACAGAAATGTATTAAAACCTGCTAAGAGACGCAGTTTGTCTGTGAGGGTAGCTGACATCTGTCAGTTGCTACAGGCTGGGAATCTTTGTTGATGTGTAACATGTGATTTCTGTTCATAATTTGATTCCTGGTCACACCCCTGCCCATGTGCTTTCTGTTTTCATTTTGAGTTCCACCTCTGTTTAGCATTTGCACCTGTCTGTTTGTAACCACACCTTGTCTCAGCTGTTCCCTGTTTAGTTTTGAGTATAAATACCCATGTATTTGTATTTGTCTTTTTTAGTGTACCGTGGCCTCTGCTGCATCTTCTGCTGTCTGTCCGTTTCCTTCTGTGTTCTAATCCACGGTTCTTGTCATGTATGATTGGTTATTTATTGATTTATAGTGATTATTTATGGTTTATTTCCTCCAGTTTCCTCTAGTTTTATCCTAATAAAGTTACCATCAGTGAATATGTCCACAGGTGATTATTTTGGAACTGCATTGTGATGAATGATAGCATCAGATGTATTCCTAATATTCATCATATAAAAAGATATCTATTGTTAAGAACCATAATTTTACACCAGATAGAAATGCACGTTTGGTTACTTCAGTACAAGATAGAAAAATTTGAAAACTATTGAATAAGAAATAAACATATTAAGATGTACTGTTAAGTACCAAGTATAGTTTACAGTACTATAGGCCTGAAGATACAAAAACTGACAAAAAATGATATTTCATTCCTGTTTACCTGAGTAACAGGGATGGAAAATGGTCTCAGTTCCACGTGAGTGCAGAGGGAATATGAATGTGTCCATTTCTCAACATGGCATTGCAGTGAATTATATTGTATCATTCCAATTGTATAATTTCAACTGTATAATTCCAATTGTATAGTTCCATTTTGCATGGATTAATTCAGACTTATGACAAATGGTGTTTAGCTTTATAAATATGAAGTTAAGCAATTCTCCGGAGTGCTGAGAAATTACTATGAGGTGAGTAAGGAGAAATACTTTAGATTCTTCAATCACAGGTTCAGAAAATGTTACTTTTCCAGAATTTGTTTCTATACTATACTATAAAAGTTAAACCATACATGATTAGGTGTTTTTGCAAATATCTAAAGTTCAGTCCATTGTGCTCACAAAGTCTGGTTCTGTAGGGGTCCAGTGATTAAGTTTTCTGCATTTTTTCACCTTGATTTTATTTATGGCTTTCTGCAACATTGATCAGATGTCTAAGCTAAAGTTACCAAAACTTAGACAAGTTCCTTTGTTCCCTTTCTGGAGTTTCTTTGTCTTCTTCAAGACAAAAGATGGTAGCCTCCCTAGAGTGCATCTGCTTTGGAGGCAGACATCAGAGAGAGTGATGGGGTTTGTGCTTTTTATAACCTTTAGGGCAAAACCCCACTCCGAGACAGATGCCATCCATCATTGATGGAATGCTTGCATTGTACATTATTGGTAGCATTGTTACCTGTTCTGTGTTATGGGTACCCAGGGAAATGTACTATTAAGAACCTTAGTACCAGACGAGCTGCATAGAACCATAGTTCCATAGATGAAAATGTACTTTTGAGAACAAATAGAGACATGATGGTAAAAACCATATATCTACATAATAATGTACTAGTAAGAAGCATAGTACCATATATATATATTGGTACTGTTAGGAACCAGAGTGCTTGATAAAAATATACTATTAAGAACCTTACTACTAGAGATAAATGTACAATTAACAGTATCAGATGGGAACATACTGTTAAGAAACATAGTTCTACATAGAAATGTCCTGTTAAGAACCATCACACCAGATGTAAATTTACTGTCAAAAACCACAGTATTAAAGGAAAAGGTATTGTTAAGAACCATAATACTTGATAAAAAACATTTAAGAACCTTAGCACCAGATGTACTGGATAGATGGAAATATTATCTTCAGAATCATAGTACCAGATAGAAAAGTACTATTAATAACCATAGCACCAGACAGAGACATGCTTCTTTTTGTTCTTCTACTTTTGGCTGCTGACATTTTTTTAGGGGTTACCACAGCGACAAGACAAACTATTAAGAACCCAAGTATCAAATAGAAATGTACTGTTAAGACCCATAGTTCTATATAGAAACATCATTGCGATAAAGTTAAATTCCTTAATCTTTTTTAACCAAATCAGCCACAGTTTTAAAAAACAAAATGTATATGAACACTTCTATTAACTGAGTGCAGACCACCAATTAGTGTGGGCCATTCTCAATCATTCAAAGGATAATACACTCCAAAAGCAGGACTTGCAGTCTCCCATTAGGTCTAAAGAGAATTTCCAAAATGATTGATCACTGACACTGACATTTAGTACAAGACTGGGCTTAATGCGTGTCCAAAAAAAATGGAGATTGTCTTATCCAAGTCCTTTTAAATCTGTTGTGTTGTGCCACATTCTAGATTAAAACAGGGCCACATGATAAATGCATAGAACAGACCAGAGCACTACTGCAATACTGGCAAAGCACAGAGCAATAAACATGTTGCAGGAGACATTGCAGCTTCAAGGAGCTCAAATGGGGATGAAGGAAGCATCTAAAAAGAGAGACAGAAAAGCTTACACAAGCCTACTCACTTACAAAGGCTTAGATCAACAACCAAATGTAGGAAGCAGACACAACAAAAGGCCACTGGCAGTTCCAGAAAGTCCCAAAGACCTCTAGAAGTTATCAAAGAATATGTTGTGTTACATATTCAGCAGATTTCTACTTAGCTTGGAATGACAATGGGCCATCTGTAGTATCTTGGAGGTCATGAAGTGTAGCTTACAAGTAACTTCCATCTCTTTAAAGACCCCTACCAGTTTCTGATCACCGAGACCACATGTCTTTTGGCTTGAATAAATCATGTTCTAGTGGTGACTTATGAATGCTACTGTACAATACACAGTTGCCCGCTTGCTTTCCAGAAACGTGGGATGAGCCTCCTAATGAGCGTTGCTGAGAGTAATTGTTGCAAGAAAAAGCTTACTAAGAAGATGAAAAATAAGAAGCACTCAGATGAAACAAGAATTGAAAGGACGATAAGGAAGAACCACTGCAAAGAACCTAGACACCAAAGGAAAAATTATCTTAGAGCATTAAGAAGAACCAGTAAGAGGAATCCAGAGTCTAAACGATATTTGTTAAATAAAGTATTCTGGCTTTGTGTTAAAAGCAGCCAAGACCAAGCAAATCGGATTTTAAAGGTGTATTTATTGCACACTGTTTGTTGGCTTTTCTTGGGTGGGGGGCTGTTCAATAGCTGTTTTGAGCCATTTTAAAGTAATTCTGGGTGTGTTTTTTAGTACTCAGTTAAACTATTGAAACTGTAACTGGAATTGACAAATTACTGGAAATTTTTGCCTAGTTTTCCTCACAATTTATATCAAATTGGATCCAGTTCTACCCCCTCGCTAGGCCCCCCCATTGCACACTGGTGAAGGTAATTATAGTGTGGAACAGGAAACACAGTAATTAATGTAGTCAGGATACAAAGGATAACAAAGAGTACTTTGTTACTGAGAAAGGAGCTATAGCATGTGGTTTATAACCAAGGTCTGTTTCACAGGGTGCATGAGTTCCTTGGTCATGAACCATGTAGCCACCTCTACCAAGGGATTCAACAGCAGAATCCTAGAGACAAAAGCCCAGAGATGTGCAAACACTGGTCAGTTTGCCTTCAACTGCCCACATTCTATTACTGGTGTTGTTTTAAGGTGCTTCTAGGCCTCTAAGTTTCAGCACTTCAATAGCAATAAGGAAAGGGGTCAATCAGAAAGGGGTCAATAACACAGCTCTCCAAAAGTGCATCTTTATACTCTGAGATTTGAGGATGATGAGGGAGAATTCTGGTGGTGCCACGGCCATCCATGACTGTGGTTTTATAATTCCTCTTGATTTATGGTGCTTTCACACCTACCTTGTTCAGTCCTGACCTTCGAACTTTTCAGTTTGGTCCAAACCATAACAGCAGGTGTGAAAAATGCTTCGTACCAAAGGACCAAAATGTAGTTTGGCCAAATAGGCAGACAAAGTTAAAAGACTTTTTTGAATGGTTCAGACGTTCAGACCAATTACAGGACAGTGAGGCAGGCTTTCATGTCCCATTTAACAATAGAAAAAGAATATGAGCATACAGAGGTGAATACAACAGGATATAACAAAAGAATGCATGTGATGAGCAGGCGATGAAGACAGGACATAGATGGTAATGACAGAACAGAAAATATAGTGACACTCTCAGGGCTCAGTTTGGGCTCCGGCAGATAGGTCCCAGGCCTTGTGTCTACAAATTGTCCCTGTCTTACATCTTTGTTTTGTTGTTTTCATTTTTACCCCTTTCCACCAATGTTGTATGTCCACTTCAAGATGAATGGACCAAATGTCCATTTTAGTTCCTTCTTTCTACCAAGGTCTTTGGAAGACATGATTCATTATCATGGGGATTCTCTCTCGCCTACACACACACACCTGCACTGACCTTTCCGTTCACATATGTATCTAGATTTGCTTATAGATGAGAAGGAATTTGCTTGTTAGGCTAATATAAAGTGAAGTGTGATAGCAGCTGGCCGCTTTGATAAAATGTGAGGACGAGGAGGAAAAATTGTCTCGACATCAGAATACCTTGGGCAAGATATACTTACCACTGGACAGAACTTGACATACCTGAGTTGATGTTCGTCTGATGTCAGAGGTTGGCTGAATGTGACTGTTATATAAATACATTGTAATTATACTTGACCAAAAAACTAACCAAAACATTTTTACAAATATGCAAATTTAGCCCAGTGTTCTAAGGCAAGTGTTCAAACTTTTGACTGGTACTGTGTTACTGGAAATTGTTTGGATACCAATGAAGGCATGAAATGCGCACACACACACACACACACACACACACACACACACACACACACACACACAAACACCCTTGCTCACCGTCCTCATTCAGTCCATACTAGCTTGCTAAACAAGCAAGATCAAGGCTGGGTCGCTGATATCAGGGAGATTCTGCTGCCCCCTTTTTCCGCCTCGGAGAAGAGAGAACACATCCAAGACGATGAACAACGAAAGAAGAAGAAAGAGGAGGGGGGAAAAAAGAGCATGAAAAAACGAAGAGAGAAACACATCAGTGATTCTGCTTCTTCACAGCACCAAGTCCCCAGAAGACATCA
This sequence comes from Bryconaethiops microstoma, assembly GCA_037577275.1. Taxonomy (NCBI): domain Eukaryota; kingdom Metazoa; phylum Chordata; class Actinopteri; order Characiformes; family Alestidae; genus Bryconaethiops; species Bryconaethiops microstoma. Next base: position 11,777 of record JBBJLS010003458.1, read on the forward strand.
CGCAAGCCCTGATCAGTTTAATGGAGCTAAAAAATGCCCGCTCCTCTTCTAGAGCAGTGCTGTTTCCAATGCTGGAGATGCTTGAGGTTCTTCTGATTATTTATAAAAAAAATTTAAGAATAAAAAAAGAGGAAAGTGCTCAATAAACTGAAGTTGGGAGCTGCTGGTCTTAGTGCATGTTCTTGGATCTTAAGTGCATGTTGCCAGGATTATAAACATAGCCTCTAAATGCCAAAGCTGCTACGAGAACAGAACAGCAATGAAAAGGCCAACATGCTTCAGCCATAAAAGTCCCAATTTATTTCTTGAAAGTTTGTTTCAATGAGAAAAGATTGCATCTTTCTCTGAAAAACTAAGGTGACAGAAGGCATTTTTGGATGAACACTTATATTCACCCAAAAACGACCCTAAAAGCCTTCTTGAAAGAACACTCAAATGAACCCTTAAGAAAGCCTTTAAACGCGAGAAACCCTTAAAGATTATGGTTGTTCCATGCTATCACTCAAATAAACCTTTCTGGCACCCTTATTTTGTGTAGGTCTATCTCAGGTCTAGGTGTAACATTTGACATATTTGTAAAAATGTTTTGCTCATTGTGGGCCAATAACCTATATATTCTATGTATACATCATGCAGAACCTGGATGTACATCCACCTGGATTAGCATGGTGTAAAAATTGCATTGAATTCTATTGGGTTACAAAAGTACTATAAGTGAGTGGATTACAACACCCCAGCCCATTCCTAGGGTATTGGACTTAGCACCTTCACTAGAGAATGCAGTTCCACTGCTCCAAAGCACAATGCTGAAGAGTTTTACACCCCTCTAGGCAGTGCTAGGCCCTGGGTATGGCAACCTTAAGCTCACATATGCTTAGAAATTAATTCAGACAAAGGGAAGTAAAACGAAGGTTTGAACAACTGTGGGCTTGAATAGAGAAAGAAATCACAAAACCATCAGTGGCCAAAATTCATGCAGAGAAAGGAAATAGACCAAAATCTTTTTGCTGGGCTTTGGTTTACATGTCAGTGGTGGACTTGGCCACACTCCGGCCCCATGTCCAGCCTGAGACAGCTACAGGGGAGAATCTGGCACTGTGAGAACAGCAGAAGCCTGTGTGAATACACACACGTCAGGAGTGATCAGGATTAACAGGAAGATCACTCCTGGATTCACACCTGCATGAGCACTCCCAGAACAGGCCACACAGCGAAGATGGAAAACTCAATTGGTCATTTGATGTGTTTTGGGGGGATGGGATCTTCAGGTGAGATGACTAAATATTATTTCTTTATTCATTTAGCTTGACCTTCAAAACCGAAACAAAAAATAAAGTTTTATATATATATATATATATATATATATATTTGCCTTGGCAAGTCAGTCGGTGCTGTCTAGGATCTGGCCCATAATTCCTTGGTGCAGCCAACGGAAATGCCGTTGGCTGCACCATTTGAAAAGATGCCTCTCTTCCTCTCTCCCTGCATCTGGCCGTGTAACCTCCCTTTAAGCTGAAATGAATACTAAAACTCTTGGGTCTGGTTCTATGCACTGCGCACTGACTTTACATAAGAGCCCACACTTAAGGGAAAACCATGCCTCCCAGCAAATCACCCCAAACGGGGACGTGCAACATCTAATGAATCCAGAGTTGCATGGATGGAAGTAAGCAGAGAGACAGAATGGGCTTTCCCATAACTTTACCAATGCTTTGGCTGACCTCCAATTTTTGGGAAGGGCATGGGTGCCCTCTGTGGAGTCCTTGGCTGGTTGTCCCACTATCACTGCCCCTTGCCATGTAAAGTGCTTAGGTAGGGTTCCAACAAACGCAAGCTATGGCATCTGGTCCTGACAAGTTTCCTCCATCCACATGGAAGGAAAGTGATGTTTTCACTGGCATGAATTGATTCCTGGCTGAAAAGTCAATGTGAATAATTGAAGTGCAAGCTGAAGCCCATCTGCTTGTGCTGCCAACGACGACAGCCTTGACTTAGATGAAAGTCTGCTTTAATTATGCAATCAAATCTCTTGCACAACCTAGTCATCTGCCCAAAGCTCATTTTGGGCCAGAAACATGATCCTTTTGACTTAATTTGCCCACCAAGCTCACTGGCGCACCTTCTGACATGACTAGCTATGATATCCCCTTGTACACCCCAAAGGTAAGCCAGGACATGGTGCCATGGGGAATCTCACTCTTTTGGCAAGCTGCTGGACCAGGAGTACTAAACTAGAGGGTCCATCTTCCACACAACATGTGCCTCTAAGGCCCATTATGGAACAAGTCAACCAAACAGGATTTGGCATTGGTGTGTTCCACATGTCTTGCAGGAACTCAGAGCTGCCATCCGTCATTTCCCACTCAGATGATAAAATGAACTTTCTTCATTGTAAATTAAGTCATACATTTTAATCATACTAGTCAGAAATTGACATGAAGGAGTGATCTCAGAGGAAAAGATTGTTTTAGCCATGCCTAACATTGCAAATTCTTCCACAAAATCTTATAAACATGCCTCTGTAACACAGTAGATGTTAGTGGAACGATTTTTAAGACTTTAGAGCAAGCTGATGGGCACAGCATATTTAAGGTTTACATAGGTAAATGACTACTGCTCTGATTTGAAAATACCTCATATTTTCATATAATAACAAACTCCTTTCAGATGTCTGAAGTTTTTGGGATTATGACACATTAGTTGTGACATCAAAACCATGATGGATTCAGAATGGGCTGTTTATGAAGCCCAGTAAATAGGTTGTTAATCAAGCTACGTCTCTTTGATTTGCAGCTTGTTGCTAAACTCTATCCAATGCAGCTATCAATCAGTAACGGGAATCAACAGGATGACTGTCAATCATCTTTAGCATGTTAAGAATAGGATGACAGCGCCTGATCCGTTAGTAGTCTCCTACCCACGATCAGCGGGAGCAGCTTGGACGACTGCGGGAAGTGCTGCATCTGCCCCGTGCCAACTACAGATCATGCTGGCACCGATAATGCCCACCTGCTAGTCACTTCTCTTCCCTCTGTTTTGAAAGTGGTACACAGACCATCGACTCCACTCTGCCTGCCTGGATCAACAACAGGGTCTATCAGAACGATTTCTACGTATGCATAATATTAATGAGGGGGGAGCTTTAGTGAGCAGTGCGCTACTGACAAGTTTGAGTGTGTACAGACAAGAGTAAACAATGTGTAGGTGAGTGACATTTCCATTAAATGATTAGAGGCTAGAGAGAAAAACACAACAACAACAACAATAAAATAAAAATTGTTATGTTATTATTAAAATAACAATAATACTAATTGTTTTTATGTATTTACATCATCATAAAATAAAACGGGAAATATGTGAAAACATTATTTTTAAATATTTTATTATAATTAACTAATATTGATTATCTGTTATATATTGTATATTGTATATTATTATTTAAATGATATAAACAATAACAAGTAACACTTTACACCATTGTCACAATAAGGCCAATAATAAAAAATATAGCTGTGAGCAGCAATGCGGTGGCCAAGCACCATGGCAGGGCATAGTTACCATGGAACCTTGATCTAATTATGTTAAAAGAGTGACTGTAATTCTTGATGGCAATTTATTTTTCACTCGAACAATTCTGTGTAACTGAGACAAGCCCTCCAAAGATGTCAGACCTCTTTGTTTCAATTAGCAGAGGACGAATGTTGTAGTCTCTGCCTTGGGATCTCTCTCGGTACATCCACACACAGGAATGACTTTCTCAAAGCAAACACATCAAAATTATACAAAAAAGTAGGTTTTTGTTTATTGCAGTGCCCCTTTGTGACATCTCAGAAAGCGGTCCTGTGTTGGGGTAACAAGTTCGGCTGTAATACATCAAATTACTTGTTATGATATCACTTCCGGTGTTATGGGCTCACTTCCCCTATGGTGGCTTTGTCACTCAAATTCTATTGGCTGTGAAGGATGAGCGTTTTTGTACATTAAAAAGCCAACAAATATCTTTTGTGAGGTTTGGTCTAAAGATCGTTTGTGCCTATTTTGAGGTATATTGGAGAAAATTTGCAGCCTGTGAAAACTTTTAAGATTTCCATGCAGTCCAGTATTACGGTCACATCGTTTAGAGTGACATGACAAGTTGGCATGTATCTGTCTTGGGAACCCCAACAGTATCAGCACATATCTGATTTAGATATTTAAAGCAAAAAACCAAAAAACAAATAATACTTATGAGATGAAACACATTTTTGATCATTTCAGTGCCCCCTAGTGGTGAAATGACACAACAAGCTTCATCTGAAGATCAAATTGAGACTTGTGAAAGCATTTAAAATTTTTCCATAATATGGCGGAAATTGAAATCACAAGGTGTCTTCAATTCGGATTGACCCAAGGAAAACAATGGTACCCCATTTTTGAAAATTGGACATACGTTTAAAAACGTTACATGTCCAAATTTGCTAAAGCGCTAGAGTGCTCAAGGGGCGGAAATAAAACTGGCAAATTTTACAGTTCTACAGGCTGCCAAAGACACCCTAAACAGAATAAGATTAACTAGAATGAAAAGTGTGATTGTGCTCTCGCTTATTTGATGTGCATTGCTGGGGAGCCAAGATGAGGGGTGCTACATGCCACAGAGCTGCAGTTCTTTTTTCTCATCCAGCTTTCCATAACCGGTAGCATGAGGTGGCATCACAATGCTTGCTTAGACAC
>JBBJLS010003520.1:0-16481 GCA_037577275.1 Bryconaethiops microstoma
ATCACCTGAATCACATCTTATTTAATGAGGAAAAGTATAAAAAACACTGCTGTAATCAACACTCTCCTCTCGCAATGTGACCAGTTGGATGGTAAAACACTACTAGAAGTAAGTCAAAGGTAATTATTGCCATTTTGTATAAGAGTGAGCAAGAGATTTAATTTCTTTGAATTATTTAAGTTCTGTAAACACTGCATCATTTCTCTTATTTTGATTTGTCATTTTAAATTCTGCCTTAAAAACAATATTTTTATTTGGAAATTAGGAGAAATTTTGTAAGCAGTTCTTAAAAACTAAGGTAAAGCTGATCAGTTCAGTTGCACCTATAACAGATAAAACTGAGAAACTGAACATTTTTGCGATGGTCTCTTATTTCTTTCCGGAACTGTTTAACAAATGATTTGCTCTCGCAATGGTTGAGGCACGGAGTCCGAACAGGTTTGAGTTTTAATTTAAGTCCGTCTCGACTGCACTGAGGTGATGGTTGACAGAAGGGTAGAAAGGAACCGAGGAAAGCAAATGATAAACAAAATGACAGAAAGAACAAAACTAAACAGTAATAAGTGAAAATCAGAAAAAGAAAAAAAAAACTCCAAAAAGAACAAAATGACCATGATAAGTGGACCAAGAACTAGAAAAACAGATCGGAGAAAGAAACCAAAAAACAACGAATGGCGAAAACACGAAGGAAATATAAAGACTACACAGAAAACAAGAAACCGCAGAGACAAATAATACAAGGCTGAAGTAACATACTAAAGAGCAAGCTCAAAAAAAAAATGAGGAAGGGGATAAAGACTAATGATAGTGCAGTAATAGTACAAATGTGGCCAACAGGCATGTGCACGCTACGCAACCCCTGTGCTGCCACGTTTAAACAAACGCTTTCCGTGCTGCCAGGCCCATTGGGTTCATGCGGTTAAACCAGGTTCAGTAATAAATTATGAATGTCATTGTTTAGCAAACGACCAGAGGCAGGTGAGTGTGAGGTTAGTAGTCTTGCCTGAGGGCTCTTAATAGCATAACAGTGAGGATTCTGTGTGGTCAGCAAAATCAAACTCCAGCCTTTTGGGTGTGCAGTGATGGTTTTATCCAATATACTAAGAACTGAGGCTGAAAATACTAGTTAGTGTGCCTAGTGTGGTAAAAATAGGACACCAAATTATAAAAGTGGTAATTATTGTTTGTAACTCTAGTACATAACAAAAGATGGTAATTATATCTTAATAGTATCTTAATAGATTCAAACTATATATGAATAAATTTTAAAATGGCTATGAATATATTGGTTACCCCTCATCTTTTTTTCTTTCACAGACACTCTCACACATGTACACAAAATCTGAGAACAACGATTGAAAATGCACCCCCTACTTTTCAAATGAATTCAGTTGTAACCTGCATAACCATTTGATTGAAAAGTAAAAGCTCTGAAATATGAATTGGGGAATTTGTAAATAAGGATTTGGAATGTGCACAAGTTCTGCTAAGATCAAATCTACATGAGAGTCATCTGATGAAAGGACTCTTTAATGCACTACTGCTGGGTGACTATTTAAATTGAAGCAATGTTTAAGTTGTTTTAAAAAGGTCAGTTTTTTGTCTTGTTCCTTCAATAAGGCAAAAAAAAGAAACTGACCTTTTTAAAACAACTTAACCTTCACATTGCTTACATTTAATTAGTGACCCAGGAGTTGTGCAGAATGTTATAACTTTTCTTTCTTTACAATCGCAGACTTTCACAGACTTGAGACTTTTTGCAGACCCTGCTGTGTGTCTCAATCTTTCAGTATTTGCCTTCAAGCACAGATCGTCCATCTTGTGTGTGATTTGTTTCCTATTTCTTTTCTCACCCAAATTGATTGATGACACTTGGGTTACCTGAGTCACCAATAGTATGGATCAACCTTGCCAGGGTGACACAAGTGAGTAAATGCACCACAAATGGATCTGGAACTGCGGTCTATCTGTTTTGACGAATGGCCTCGTTTTGGAAATCTGCGGCCCAGTTAGCAATGCAACTGATTTTTTTTAATCAAACCCGACCCCCTCATAATGCCAGCGTCACCAAAGGCCACCCAATAACCGGAGTGCTCATTCAGCCTGCCAGGACTCAGCCAGCGGATGCCACTGCAGATGTGTTGTGACCTTAGAATTACAATAGAAAATGGAAAATGTCTTGGATTGTTCAGACAAGCAGCTTGTGTACAAAAGTGCTACGCCAGCTGACACGGTGCTATTTTTTTCCATTCATTAATATCAGTATGTTCTAATGAACATATTGGAATAGACATTCTCAGCTATTCGTGATGGCAGTGTCCAAGGTTGTCCAGTTTTTGAATGGCTGTGACTTTGGAATTGGTGCACTTAAATTGAAATGAATTACAGCTGTGTAATAAATTGCCTTTGAGGTTGAAAGGGCAATCTGGGTAGAATAAAAAATACAGCTGTTCCTGCATTTTACTTACTTATCTACAGCAGTCTGTAGAACACGAGTTTTCTCTTCAAAGACTAGAGAAACACTCGTCTGAAACACTTTAGGGTGAATTGTTAGGGGGGGCTGTTAACTGGAGAAATGTTAAAAAGGTAACATTAATGCTAGAAATCCAAATACCTTTCGCAGTCATATTCAATGTTACTATGAAGAGAATGGATTAATAAAGTAAAAGAAATGACTGTCAGGTGAGGAAGTCAACAAGTTAAAGGCTGACTGTTTAGAGAGCTTACCTCACTTTGGTTTCTTTTCTCAGGTGGGGTGAAAAACTTGGTATAGTTTTGTACTGCATAAAGATATAATATTTTCTGTTTTGTTAGAGTAAAATGTACACAGATGGTATTTATTAGGCTGTAAGTCACTGGATAGACTAGCAGTCAAAGTAGGTTGACATCATTGAGATTCTCATTGATGGTATGATGTATTTGCATAATGCCTGATGGGTACTGTAGTGAGAGAACAGTAGTGAATGAAAACGATATGAAATCTTGAGTTTTGTGCTACTAAATACTGTGTGGCAAATAACTGATTCTAGTGTTAGGCAGGAATGGCCCTGAAGCAATTGGAGTATATTCTGTTTTGCATTTTTAATATGGAAAATATTAGTCTCAGCGTTTAGTCACATTAATGCACCCCTCCGCACACAAAGAGCGCGTTAGTCACTCTCAGTCTTAGTTGTCTCTGTGGTTATCTAGGTCATGAGGTTCTGTTCAGGACCAGGATTCTAAAAACGTCGTTGCACAAAGATTGTTTGTGAGCAACCAGAGGAAGAATTTTGAACCGGCTCTGAAATAAGATGATTTTAGAGAGTGCATAGAGTAGCTCATAGTTTTGATGCAGTGTAGCGCTAAGAATACATAACCAGGCCTGTCAGAGGCGGCACACCAGTATATTCACAGTAATTATCTTAAGAATATAACAAAATAGTTAACGTGCTTAGCATATTTAGTAGGAATCCAAATCATAGCATAAAGTGATGCTTAAAAGCTTGTGAAGCCTTTAGAATTTTCTATATATCTGCACAAATATGACCTAAAATATGAAAGGGGCATTTGGGTGACGCTCTTATCCAGAGCGACTTACAATCATTAGTTACAGGGACAGTCCCCCTGCAGACACTGAGGGTTAAGTGTCTTGCTCAAGGACACAATGATAGAAAGTGGGGTTCGAAACATCATTAGATTTTCATACAGGTCCTGTAGATTAAGTATATGAATCTTTGCTTTCACTATCTGGTATGCATGGTAACTGTTGATCAGTTTTGCACATTGGCTTGGAGGAATTTTAGCCCATTCTGCTGTACAGAACAGTTTCAGCTCTGGGATGGTGGATGGTATCCTCACATGAAGCATCCTCACTTGCTTCAAGTCCTTCCACAACATTTCTATTGGACTTTGAGTTGGCCACTCCAAAATCATGATCTTTATTCTCCTTTAACCATTATTTGGTAGGACAACTCGTGTGCTTAGGATCATTGTCTTGTTGCGTGACCTACTTTCCCCTGAGATGCAGTGTTTTCCTTACTCCTAACCTCTGGCTTGTTCAAAAGATACTATAGATGAGCCTCCTGATGGTGGACCCATGAACAGTACATTAGCCAATGTCAGAGGGGCCTTTAGTTGCTTAGAAGTTACCCTTGGTTACTTCGTGACCTCACAGCCTATTACACGTCTTGCTCTTGAAGTGACCTTTGTTGGGCGACCACTCCTGGGGAGGTTAACAATGATCTGTCTGACTGTGGATTGGTAACCTCCACATTATTTAGAGATTATTTTTGTAGCCTTTTCGAGTCTGATGACTATCATCTTCTGGAATCCTCTTGGTTCAAGCCATGATACATTTCCACAAACGTATTGTGAAGATCACACTTGGAAAGATCTCTGGTCTTTAAATAGAACAGGGCACCCACTCACAGCTGCCATGTCATTAACTGAAAACACCTGACACAAATTTGATGTCAAATTAACTGCTAATGCTAGTGGTTCGCATACTCTTGCCACTTACAGATACGTGACATTACATAATTTTCCTCAATATACAGCCATGGGAAAAATAAGAGACCACTTTCCTTTTTTTTTCTGTTCACTGTACAATTTGCGGCAGTGTGTGTGTGTGTAAAATTCTCAGGTTGCTATTCTTTTCTGAACTATTGCAGTGTGGGCTGTCTAATAATTAAGAAATGCCTCCATGTGTGTTGTACATGCAGTAGTGTTTGTACAGCAGCTTTTCTATGTGCTGTATTCCAGCAGCTTCACTCCTGATTCAGTTTCTAATGGGATGAAACAGAGCTCACACATGCACACACTCTGCTCTTAACATTACTATTTTATTTGTTGCAGTTGTAAAACAATGTAAGAGTGTTGTGTAGTTTAAGGCATAATGCATTATTTATATGTTTACATTTTCTCCAAACATTTTTCTGTCTGGAGAAAATGGAAGTGTGGTCAGTAGTGTATAAAACAATAGCGATATGCACATTTTACACAGACACACTCCCACAAATTACAAAAGCAATAAACAGAAAAAAAGATGCCGCCTCTTATTTTTTGCCATGGCTTTATATAGGGTCACATTTAATATGTTTGTCTCATTTGTTTCATTGGGCTCTCTGTATCTACTTTTAGGACTTTAGTATGAAATATCTGATGATGTTTTAGATCATATCTGTACAGAAATGGTGAAAATTCTAAAGAATTCGGCAATTTTAAAGTAAAACTGTACATCGTTAATATTGTGCCAATCAGGCTTCTGCTGGATGGCTGTAGAAATAACGAGACTGGTGAATAACTACAGCCTGGTCTCGAGAGGTTAAGATAGGAAATCCAAGTTAAGACTATTTGTACATGCTGTAAGAGATCAGCTCTAACTGAATCCACAAAGCTTTTTTCAAGCAACAGCATCATGCATATACAGTATAGGAAATAGCATCATGCATATTTAATACAACATTCAGTTCCAACCAATCCTAGGGCTTGCCCAGATATGTTTCTAATTTTTCTACCTATCATCTCAGTTTTCCTTCACAATGTCGGCTAATTTCCTTTTGATAAAGGAATAGTCCTTTAGAAAGTCCAATAGTTGTGGTCCAATAGAGAGAGAGATTTCTACGGTTTTCAGCTTAAAGTCAAATTTCATTTGTTCCAATTTCTGCATAATCAAATGGTTCAGTAAACAAAGTCATTCGAGGGGTTTGATGTGAAATGGTTCACTGCAGATTTTAGAGACATTAAACATTAGACATCTGGTTCCTATCACTGCCAGTATTAACACTGCCCTCCCACCCCCATGCCTTGTCTGACTTTTGCAGAGGCAGCGTCAATACCTTCCTTATTGTTAGCATTGATGAATTATGTTATAGTAAGAGGAGCAAGGGAAGGAAGACATTGTGCTGTATCGACTAATTGGAAACAGATCAAAGCATAAAAAGCTGATGAGGCGAACAGAGTATTATCTTCGAAATGTGCGTTTAGCTATGAGGAACCGGCTCGTCTCCTTAGACAGCATTTTGTCTGTTGGTGACAGCGGCGGCACCTTTGCTGAGCATATCATTATGGTTTATGCGTTCTCCTGGGCAGGATTCCTGAGAACAAGACAATAACGCTGTTCTGTCACTTCTTTCTTTCTGCCTCAAAGCCCTCTGTCCCCTCCAACCATCTCCTATCTCTGGTCTATCTTTAAATTAACTTTATCCTTCGCTCATGCAGAACTGGATTTTAATCAACACAACTATGGATGTTCACTATCTAATAAATCAGGTCTGTGTTTGTTCCAAATATTTGCCTGTGTTAATTCACCATTTGACATGGCAGTGGGCGCTACACACTACGAAACCCATTGGCTTCATTTTACCCCTTAAAATGACCTTACTTTTGACCTTAATTACCCATACAGGAAATGAAGGAAAATTAAGGGGAAAAGTGCACAGATGAAGGCTGATTAAGGGGTAAAATTCCAGAATTTTCCCCTTACTTTTTCAAATTTGCCACTTAAATGATACAACCTCCTGTATTAACACCTTAAATTTAAGATTAAGGAGTTTCACACTCATGCCTTAAATCTAATTTTAAGGTAAGAGGTCAATTAACAGCCACTTAATTCAAATTGAAGGGGTCTGGTGTATTTTCAGAGGTAAATTAAGGTGGGGTCAAGCACATTTTAAGTACATTGTGTTTTGTAGCGACAAATGTACAAAACAAGGTTGTCCACAACATTTCTAAGCTGATGAAATGAGGACCGTCTCAATCAAATCCTTTACACGGCCACACTTGGGTGTGGGTGAAGCGCAGTCATTTCAGAGCCCTAATGAGGCAAGATTTACAGCCTTGTTTCCTCTATATATGCTGCACATACTCGGCCATTCCCATTCCCACTCAACTGCACTGTGAAATTATACCAAATCCATGCGGAACTCATGAAGGCTCTCACTTGTTGAGACTAGCCCTAAGCTAATCTAATGGCCTATTTAATTTAAAATTCATTCAGCATGACTATCTACAAAAGCTTTTTCCACCAGCCCTCTTTTCAATATCATCACTCTCATAAGAAAATAAGTCCTTTATATCCTTTTAAATGTGCTGCCCTTTACATGGTGCAAACATTTCATTACATTACATTAAAGTTTCATTACATTTCACAACATTTTGAAAAACAAACCTTCCAAGTTGCATCAATAAACATAAAGGTGAGAACATTTTCCCCTCTCCCATAAAGGTGCCGGTTCAGTGATGCAGGGGTTCTTACGGCGGCGCTATGTTTTTACACCAAAGCCGTCAAGCTGCTAGTTCACACTAAAAGAAACAGTTTTCCCAACAGCGTATAGAACTGTTCATTTACACCAGATGTATATAATCAACCAAAGTATGTATGGAGTCCAAATTTGACTTTTTTTTTTGTTTGGTACTGGAGCCACAAAGCTAACATTTCTAACAGACACTAAAATCAACAGTCACCCAAATTTAAATGTAAACATCTCTGTACCCATTCAGCCCACATTAAGTTCTTTGTTGAGGTGGTACAGACTTGCGGATATTTAGGATTCAAACACCACCTGGCCTGGAATTCACATAAGAAGGACTGATCCTGAATTAGATTCCTCTGTATTTTTGATGATGATGTGAAAACAGACCCTGTTGTCGAAAAAGACTACCAGCACTGATTGGCTACACATTTTTCTTTACACTTTTACAGCTTATAATAAGTCATACTGTGTCCTAAACCACATCCACAAGTCTGCTCCACCTTAACGAAGAGCCAGATGCAGGTCACGTCTGGTAGAATAGCTTTGGGCATGTATTTTTATGAAAACTATTTGGGTGACTATTGACTTCTAGTGTTTGTTAACATGTTATAATCAGTTTTAAACAGATGAAGCACACAAATATTCACAGATACATAAATGCAAAAAACCCCCATTATCTTTTTGGCCTTTGGGCAGGTCACTGAATGGGAAATATATTAATTAAAATACATCATAATTAAATAATTAAGCTATAAAAATGCATACAGAGTCAAACAAATGTTCAGATTCAAATAAGCATTGTCCACAGTGGACAATCTAATTTATCTAATTTAATCTAATCTAATCTTATCTAATCTAATTTAATGCTTCAGATGCCTGGTTACGGTCTCTACCACTTTAATGACTCATTTGAATGCCTCTAAAAGACACATCATAGAAAGTTATTAAACCTAATCATGGCAAAAATGCTGATGTCATAGCAAAATAGTGCCCAAAGAAAGTTTTTTTTTTTCAGATTTACCACACCTTTTTCAACATAATTAGACACTGTGCTGTTCCTATTGGGTGGCAAACATGTCATTGCAGCTTTCAAAGCATCCATCCAAGATAAATGTTTCTCATTTTACAGAAAAATACTTAAAAGAAAACAGATTTTTCTGAAGGAAGCACAGTACACAGGAGCCAAACAGAACAGACGTAATATTTCATTCTTAAAGGCAAAAAACACAAATTTCTTGTTTAACTGATTTATCTAAGTCGTATCTCTTTATCTAATGGATAGAGAGAGTTTGAAAAATGGAAAATGAATAATGTGGACCCTTTAGCTTTTTGTCTTGCATCGTATATACAAGTTAAAATAGTGAGGAGGCTTTTTTTTGTTTTAGTATGATGAAGATAAAATATACTTGAATATGTTTTATTTCTTGTTCAGGTCCAGCTCGTGTTGCTCCAGTGGGTGGCCTGGTTCTTGCGGATGAAGCGCCCTGGCGAAGTCGAGGATCCTGAGCGTCCTCCTTGTGCCCCTCACCTCCGCCGCTGCTCCTCTGGCTCTCAGAGTGGCAGCCTCCCCAACGCTGCAGGCTCAGCGTCAGCTGACCTGCACCACCACCACCACCACCACCCACCCACCACCCTGCACCCGCTGCACCCACAGAGCCTGCTCCACGTGGCGGCCGCCGCAGGCCACCCCAATCACCTGCACTCGCAGAGCAACAGCGCCAACAACAACGGCAACCTGCTGTACATCGGCTTCTCCAGCCTGGATGAGGCCTCGCCGCCACCCTTGCTGGCCGAGTCCGTCCAGCGGAACAGCATGCAGGGCAGCACCCGGTCTGGCGTGGTGTCGCCCCCGGCTGTGCCCTCCTCCAGCCCACCTCCCCACCTCCCCTCGCAGTTTTGCAGCCCCCCACCCCCACCTACACCGAATGTAGAGGCCACCGGGTGTCCCAGCACAGTGTCAGGCGGTGGGGGAGGCTGCTCGTGCTCGGGAGCCAGTGGAGGAGGAGACCCACAGCTCCAGGTGATCCTGGACGAGGTTCGCTACATCGCTGACCGCTTCCGGGCACAGGATGAGAGCGAGAGTGTGGCGGAGCAGTGGAAGTTTGCAGCGGCTGTCATCGACCGCCTCTGTCTGGTGGCCTTCAGTGTCTTTAACATCATCTGCACCATCTCCATCCTCATGTCGGCACCCAACTTTGTGGAAGCTGTGTCCAAGGACTTTATCTGATAAGACGTCTCGAATCAGAGAGGAGCCAAAAATGCAAAAGCATGAAGGTCTGACTGTAACTGGGAGATCTTTTGTAATCTCTCAAAACCATTTGGCCTTCATGTTAGACGTTTAATATTTACGATGAAGACTGAACTTTGAAAAAAACAAAAAACAAGTTATGTTGGAAAAATGTTGATTTTTCAGATATGTTGATCCCCTCTCAGATATGCCAGACTCTAGTGACACTGAAATGGGGAGGAAGGAGCCCTCATGGGAAGAGGCTGTTGAGTGAATAGCATGTGAATTCTCCATAAGTCTCTCTTTAATGGCGAAAAATGCGTTTTGAGAGGGCGCCTGGGCGAGCGTGTTGCTCTGAATGAAGAAAAGGAAAAAAAACAGCTGGTTCGTGGGAGAGGGTGACGGAGAAGTTCAGGGAGTCCATGTCTGTGGAGAGGCAGAGTAGGCGGCATTGTCCGAAGGCAGAAATCTTTGTTGCAGAAAGATTTTCCTCCCAAAAATATCGACAGCACACAGAGGAGAGTGGGCAGGCTGTATCTTTTAACTGCTACAGATGGAATGATAGAGTGAGAGATGATAGATTGAGGCAGATGTTGCTCCCGAAGCAGACAGAATGCTGAGATAGAGACGGTTAGAAAGCGTAAGACATCACGGAGGGAAGAGCAGAGCTGAGAACAAGGACAAAGAGTGAGAGTTAACGAAGGATACGATATGGAATGATAGAGAAGAAATGGAGGGGATGGGATACACATACAGCCTGGCATTAAGAGAGAGATGGGCTAGTGGAGAGTGTAGGGAAATAAGAGCAATGGGAAGAAAAAGAAGGAGGGATGAGCTGAGTTAGATAAATTATAATGGCAAGACAGCGAGGCTGAAGCCTTTACTAGTGAGAAAGAAAATGACCTCGTCGTTGAAGGGATATAAAATAGTGCTTCGCGTCCTGAAAATGGATGCAAAGACAGCATCAGTCAGTGACAAAAAAAAGGATGGAACAGGCCCACTCGGAGCAGAGAAGAGAGATAGATGAAGCAGAAGCTAGAGAGAGATGGAGAGCTAGAATGGGCCCCTTGAGATGGTGATGGAGAGATGGCACGGAGATAGAAAAATCCCCTTCAGAACCCTCCACACTTTCTCTCTTCATTCCCTCTTCTCTCTTTAACGTAGAAGGAGGCAGGAAATAAGGAGAGGCTGCAGCAGGAAAGCCCACCAACCATCATTTTCCAGTCCTGGACCAAATGGAGCAGTTCAAGTATTTACGTTTAGCTGATGCTGTTGCCCAAAGCAATGTGCTTGAAGCTGCAGCAGGGACAGTTCCTCTGGGATGAAGTGCCTCGCTTGAAGTCACTATCACAGCAGCAATGAGCACGATCAAACCCACGAGCCGCAGCCATGTACACTTACGACCTGACAACTACCCCTCCATGTGAACTTTTGATATTCTGCTTTTGATGTTTCTTGTGACCACCATCTGTTCCGATAAAGGGGATCTCATGGAAAATGGATCATGGAGTTCTCCTCACCTTTTTTTTTTTTTTTAAATAAAAGAATTTGATGTAGTATGTAAATACTGTTACATTTCCAAAATGTACTAAACAACCCATAAATTGTCGCTATGCACAAAACACAAGGTCTCCAGGATGGTAAGTTTACAAGAGAAGACAAAAAAACAAGAGGTTTTATAGCAGCAAGTAGTTTTGGAGAAATATGGAAGCTATCTACTTTGAATTCATTATTTTTGAGATATTTGTTGTAAAGTTGCATAGACTGTAGCAAAGGCAAGAGGTGGACTGCTTTCTGAATGTGATTAGAAAAGAGGTCCTCTTACACTGGTCGGTATTAAAGGCACAGTAACAAAGACAGGTTAATTCTGCGAGAGAAAGAGACATTACTGATCTCTTTATAACATTTGTGTGGCTTCATGTACCAAACGTAGCCATAATTCAGGTCACTTGGGTGATTTCTACAAAAAGAAAACCATGAGGAAAAAACTTTTTTGCTTTTAATTTAATTCATGCAACCATCCTGCAAATAGATTTACAAATACATGTGTGGTTTTATGTACCTAAAAGTTGCCTTGATTCATTTACATTAAATTAAGGGTTATTCCATGCTGAGGTCTGGCAGCACATTTTGGGGATGTCTACTAAAAGAAAACCAAAAATAAAAACCTTTATTTCACTTTTAATTGAATTCGTGCAACCACCTTACAAACAAAATGACAAATAAATTGCCCAGCGGGTTCTGAATGAAGAATTTCACAGATGTATCAAATTATCTGTTTAATGCAATCACTGAGACACAAAGTCATTCAGACTAGCTTGATGTGAAAGGGTTCATAGTAGAGAACATTGTTAATTCAGAATAGTTCACAATGGTGATAGGAATCTGGGGTTTTGATGTCTACAACACAAATATAACCTAAGATCACCAGTGAATCCACGTGTGTCCACATTTATATATGTTTATATCTAAAATGTTGATTGAATTATACTGAAAATGAGAAAATATTCCTGTTTATATTTTGAGTTTAACTGCCGACTAAATGACTATGTTGAAAATGTACCTGGATGTAAACTCAACATCACGAATCATTTCATGGTTTGTTTTTTTAAGTAAACCAGTTTCACATCAGGGTGGTTGTACCCTAGTGGGTAAAATGCTTGCTTGTGAACCTGATGACCACAAAGTTGTTGGTTCAAACCCTAATCCTGTGAAAGCACGACATATTGGAAGAAATAGGAAACACTGAATTTCCAATTTAACCTTTACAGTGCTTTAGGAAGTCTGTATTTTTGAGAGCTAACATAGTCTGTTGGAGGATTTATGATGCACAAAATATCTTGCACAGCCGTTAAACAATTATCCTGCCTTCTAGTCATCAAAGTGGTTTTCCTATCCTAAAAGTTATTAGAATAGCAGGGGACACTTTTACACTGGGCAAATCTTAGAATGAATAACAGTTCAAAAATTATGAATAATCCAAAATAGTTTTGAAAACTGTCTGATAAATTACTTTGCAAAGAAGAAAGATTTCACCCTGCGATAAACGAACCTGTTGTTCTTAGATACGTATTAATACCCAGCAAATATTTCAGCTCAGCTCACAAATTCTGAAAGCAGCTAAACTCAATATTTAAGATTCAGTTTAGAACTGACTTTTAAAATTCATGACTAAACAAGAAGTTGGAACTTTGCATTTTGCAGCTCTATATTTTTGCATGGAATTAAATAAAAGGATTTTTCTTGATTTTTTTTTTGTTTTTTTTGCATAACATGATTGTTAAATGACCAAACATACATTATCATATTCATATTTGTAAACGAAAATAAATGTAGAATATGAGCCCCTTAAAGATAAGTTTTTTTTTCCAGTTAAAACTATTTTTCAATAGTTTTATCTTTATTTTGAATCTGACATTTGGTTCTGGCAATGTATGGCCGTATTGTTGCAGATGTCATTGATCAGGTTAAAATAATAGCAGTAATGCCAGGCAATCCAGAGTTTGCATGAAAACCACCATTTCTTGTTATGTGTATGAAAGTGAAGCTCCCTTGTTGGTTTACATTGTTTGATCTAATCCAGCTTTGATCAGTTATGGGGTTCTCAACATGATGTGAAGCAGAACTAGAATCCTGAGATTTACAATCAATAGAAATAATCCTATTCTTACTATTATGTTCTGTACAGGGACTTTTGATTGATTGTGAGAAATCCTATTGATCTCATTGCTGACTGAGGCTGTTACTGTGATCAACTCCATGTGCACTGTCTTTAGATAAATCACTTTTAAAGGCAAGCAATGAATAGATGTTCATATAGGAAATTGGTTGTCGTAGGTCTTCTTCTGAGTTTTTGTATAATCACAGTAGAAACTTGTGGAAACAGCAACTTGTGGAAATAGACTTCAGTCTCTGAATTTGAATTTGTAATCCTGCTAGAAGACTGTGAAATAAGATTCATGTTTTAATGTGTCATGAGGTTAAATTAGATCTGTATATTTTAGAAATTTTAGAAAATAATTTTATATCAAAATATATAGGAATAAAAACACCCCCATGCCACAAAACACATGTACTATTCGACATTCCCTACAGTTACTGCAGCCGTGCTGGTTGATCTAATAATAATGATAAAATAAAACATTGATATTGTAGTCCAGCCTCAGAGAAATACACAAACCACCATAGGCTCTTGTCACTGACATCTTAGGGCACTGCTGCTACCATCAGTTCTGAGTAACTGGCTTTATTAGGAAGACAGTGGAATTATATTATAGGCCTGTCACTAGCCTGAAATTGTATTATAATTAATTGCAGTGTAAATAATTGTAATTAAAGTTATTAATGTCTGTTTTTGGGAGACTGGAAGATTGATCCTCAGTGATGCCACAGCCATCCGTGATCATATGATGGCCCTCCCTCCACCTACGATCAGCACAATGCTAGCCAGTGCAGGCATCTTCTGATATAACAGAATTGGCGGTTAGTGTTCTCCTGCAAAGTGTTGAGCTGTCCAATGATAACGTGTTAATGGCACTTTTCAAAAGATTGGTGGAGCTTCACGTGACTCTTTGCGGTAGCATGCAATTGGGGAAGTGCTGGCTAGTGGGTGGAATTTGACATAACTAAATTCCCAACAAAATTGGTTCAAACCCAAAACTTCAAGCCAAATTTCAGCGCCAGCTCAAATAAACAAACATCATTCATTGCTACAATCCTAACCAGTTCACAAATATCACCACTGCATTTTAAAGATATTGTAGCACCAGTCAGAAGTCAACTTTTGTTGTTTACATAAGTCAATTATGTAAAAAACGAAAAACTAATTTGCATCAAATTTGTTGTGTACAGATACGTTTTGAAAATTAAGAGCAGCTAAAAAAAACTGACTTTGAGCGAGTGATGATGCTGTCAGGAAGGAACCCAGTCTTTTGAAAGTGGTGCAAAGAATATTTGTTGAAAAGGGACATTGTCCAACCCTGTGCTTAAAGGGTCAATAATAGACAGACACAAATTTCCCTTTATGTATTAAATGAAACAGTTTTATTTATAATGCAAGCATTGTTAACATTCCAATATTGAAACTATGCTGCAAAAACCATTTTGAAAGGATTCTATCTGTGATGTTACAGGAGACAGCAGTTTAACTCCATTTTTACATACTGAAGGTATAAGGAGTGTTTCCTCCAACAGTGCTTTTTTAAACCAGAACAGTTTACACACAGTCACGGAAAAAAATAAGAGTCCCCCTTTCCCTTTTTTTCTGTTCACTGTTTGTGCAGTTTGCGGCAGTGTGTGTGTGTGTGTGTGTGTGTGCGTGTGTGTGTGTGTGTGTGTGTGTGTGTGTGTGTGTGTGTAAAATGCACAGGTTGCTGTTCTTTTCTGAACTATTGCAGTGTGTGTGTGTAAAAATATGAAACGCCTCCATATGTGATGTGTGTTTGTAGAGCAGCTTTTCTATGTTCTGTATTCCAGCAGCTTCACTCCTGATTCAATTTCTGAGTCTCACACACACACACACACATTCTGTTCTTAACATCACTGTTTTAATTGCTGCAACTGTAAAATAATGTGTGTACATTTCCAAAGTATAATAAATTGTTTATTTTTATATGTTCTCCAAACATTTTTGTTTGTGTGTGTGTGTGAAGAGCTTCTCTGTGTATATATCATACACACACACGCATCAGTGTAGAGAAGCTCTCCACACCTCCCTCTACAAGTACCTCCAAAAAATGGGCGTGATCACAGTTTGACGGATGGATATAAAAGCCAGGATGATCTCTGAGCAGCCACTCTGGGTTCTTCTGTGCTTTTTGTGAACCGAACGCACATCAGGTAAGAATTTACCTGTTTTTTCCTGAAATATGATTCAACTGCAATGTTATTTATAAGGTTCTTGAGAACTGCTATGAGAGTTTATATCTCCGCTTTAATTAAATTTGTGTTTTATGCTTTTCTTTTTTATTTTTATCTTGTGAATGTTCTGAATGTAACTTTGTGTGTGTAGAAAATGCAGATTCTCCTGTCGTTGCTGTTCTTGCTCTCTCTGGGAGCTGCTCAGAAGAGCCGAAGACAAAACGCTGTGTGGGATTACAGAGTTGAGGGTAATCACAATCAGAATAAGACAATTTTATTGGTCCAGGAGGAAACTGCTTATGCTACCACTGCACAGACACACAGAGACAAGAACAATATAAAATATAGGATAAAGTCCAAATTAAACTGAAGAAAATCCTCTGAAAATCCTCTGTACTAAATACAGTGTGTTATATACACAAAATACTGTAGTCAGTAAGAGAGGTGGATAATACTATAGATAAATAAATCAAATTACTCCTGAAGTAGTTTACTAGTACTAATAGTGGCTTGTAGTTGTTCTCTGTAATGAGTCTATTATTGCATGCAGTAGTGATATAAGTAGTGATATTGTGAATGATAATACTAATGCACATAAACTATTGCGCTTAATAATAGATATTGCAAGGATAATGATTTGGCATTTAATAAAAAAAAATGCACATCTGAGTAGCTGCAGTTTATTGCCAGATTAAGTGTGTGTAAGAGAGAATGACCATGATATTTGATATATGGGGTCTTTTTAAGTTATTAATAGAGAGTAAACGCATGCTGCATACCTTTGGTTTTCATTAATAAAAGAGATACTGAACGGTTTTTGATTGGATGTTGCAGCTGAGAAGGTGAACACCAGAGGCTGTGCCAACCTCACCCTAGTCCTGGATAACTGGAAATACGCCATCGTGACCCAGGTCAAAGACCTGCTCCTCCATGACCACAGTACCGTACTGCCAGACTACGGGAGGTTAGTTCTGTGTCCTCCAGTAGAGGGATGTGTGTGGGGTGGGGTGTGGGGGTGTGTGTGTGTGTGTGTGTGTGTGTGTGTGCGCTTTTTGTGAGGACCAGGCGACTTTAGGACTATAAAATGTTTTTATGGTATAAAAAAAAATGCCGTTTTAGTTCCTTATCATTTACATATGTGATGTGTGTATATCAGCATATAT